>PVIR01007397.1:50083-61191 GCA_004026965.1 Petromus typicus
AATACTGGGTGTGGAGACCCACACCCAGCAGCAACCAGTACCACATACCACAGTGCCGGGCGTGGTGGCTCACGCCTGTAATCCCAGCACTCGGGAGGCAGAGGCAGGAGGATTGTGATGCGAGTTTGAGGCTGAGCTCAGGGCCAGCCTGAACCACAAAAGCGAGACCCTGTCTCAAAAAACCTAAAAAAAAAAAAAACCCCATTAGCAGAAAAATATTTTTGAACAGCTTGGACGACACCCCGCCAACCATCTGGAATGTTGAATTGGGTTTTTCTCTTACTTCGAGTAAACTAAGGAATTTTTTAAAAACATAGGTATGCATAAGGGTCAATCAACTACTTTTATGAAGTAAAAAAAAGGACTTTGCTTCAGGAAAAATGGAAACACAGGCAGCTGTTATTAACTAGTTCAACTCGTTTCAGTTTAACTAGTTAATTAGTTTTCTCTAGACTACTAATATTTTTGAAAAACACTTCACTAGCAAAATTCTCAGAAAAAAAAAACACTTCACTAGACAAGCATGTTTCAGAATAAACTATACACACAATTATGTGTCTATGGATTCAAAAACAGCTTAATAAAATTTCTTGAGATTGTTGATAAAAAGGAAATTCTTAAAACCAGCCAAGAAAAGCAGACCTATTACAAAAAAAAGAATAAAAAAGTCAGAAATGCATGAGCCAAATATTCTTACCAGCAGATTTGTTCTATAATAAATGTTAAACTTAAGGAAGTTCTTCAAGTGAAAAGAAAATAACTGACAGAAAATTCAACCTACAAAACAGAATGAGGAATTCCAAAAGAGCAAGCCAAATAGGCAAATGTTTTCACATTTTTAAAGTTATTTAAAATAATAATGACCATTTAAAAGTCATTGAAAATGAAGGACATGTGATCGGCTCCATTATCGAGCTCTGTGGCTCACCTTGCTTGCCTCCCTCCCAGCGAGGACAGAGGACATAAGCTTTTCAACAGTGAATGACACAGAGATCACATCAGAAGAAATCACATGTAGTTCTGTCAAAAAGCCTCATAAAATTTAAAATAATTAAAAGTTTACTTTCTGATAAGTAAATCATATTAGAAGGTAAAATCAGAAAGATAACAGAAATTTCCAAATATAAATGAAGTTTAAAATATAATTTTAGATATAAAATTCTGTAAAGAAAAATCACAGAGAGACTGAAAAATATTTTAATTATAATGAAAAATCATCATATCAAAGCTTTAGGATGTACCTACAATAATTTTTAGGGGAAAAAAATGTTAGCTTTAAAATGTTTCTTTTAAGGGTCAGGGATTTAGCTCAGTGGCACTGGACCTGCCTCACAAGCTCCAGATCCTGAGTGCAATTCCCAGATATCAGAAAAAAAAGTTTCTTTAGAAAACAGGAAAGATAACTTTATCTTTCAATTAAACAATATCTATCGTAAAAGCTATAAAAGAAAGAAAAAGTATACCCAAACTGTCAGAGAAGCCAAAAACAAAATAAAACTAGAAACTAACAGAAATAAAAATATAGAAAATTTATATAACTAACATATTGTTATTTGAAATTGTACTAAATTAGTAAGAAATACATTTAGCAAGCTTCTAGGATAAGAGATTAATTTTAAACAAACAGTATTTCTTAAAATACTGAGGTAGGAGAATCATCATGAATTTGAGGCCAGTTTGGGCTACATAGTGCATCCACAGATAACCTGAGCTAGACAACAAGACCTTGTCTCAAAAAAAGGAAAGAAAAATTAAAATGTATTAGCAAGGAACAAATGAAAGTTCAGAATTTAGCTCAGTGGTTCCAGTGCCTGCCTCGCAAGCACAAAGTCCTGAGTTCAATCCGAGGTAACCACATACCACAATGGCAGATGTGGAGACTCACGCCCACCAGCAATCAGTACCACACACCACAGTGCCTGGCATGGTGGCTCACGCCTGTAATCCCAGCACTCCAGAGGCAGAGGCAGGAGGATTGCTATGAGTTTCACACTCATCTGGGCTACACAGTTAGCTCAGGGCCAGCCTGGGCTATAAAGCGAGACCCTGTCTCAAAAGAGAAAACAAACCTATACAAAACCAAAAATTATTTCCTAGCAAAATAAAATACGTAAATGGATAGACATTTATTTAGGAGTTCCATTTAGAGTGATGCAAGTCTGTCAGCTGTCCTCCAAATAACTAATTGATTCATTATGATCCAAATCTTTATTTTCTTATTAGAAACTGACTGGTTTTTATGTTTTTATGCAAATACAAAGAACAAAATAGGCAAAAGAACTCTGGGGAAAAAATGAAGTTGGAAGACTCACATGACCTAATTTCAAATTTCGGTGGAAAGCTAGAAACCTAAAAACTGCCTCTGAGACCTGTGCTATTTTATTGAGTAGCCACCAGACACATGTGGCTATTTAAATTTAAATAAATTAAAACTAGATTTAAAATCCAGTGGCACAGAGGCCCCAGGAACATCTCAAGTGGTCAGCAGCCATGCATAATACCACAGCTATTCCAATTCCAATTATCCACCACTGCAGAATTTCTGCCAAAGAGTTGTATTCTAGCAGAAGGCAAGTAAGGCTTGTGGAGTACATTCACAAGATGGACGAAGATGTCTTAAATAGCACATAACATGCACAAAACTATTAAAGAAAAATTGTTAAAGTTCTACTTAATAAAAAATTAAACATCTACTCTTTGAGGTACTACATTGAAAAAATTAAAATGAAAAATATTTGCCATATATAACAAAGGACTTGTCAGAAAACATATTTACAGAGAATATGCTATATTCCTCTATTTTGTGCAAAAAATGAAAAAATCCCCTTACAAACATTATAAACAAGTACTCCCAGCAGTGTTATTAAGAAGAGTCCAACAGTGGAAATAACCTGCTAGCCCATAAACAGGTGAAGAAATAATCAAATGGAAATACCATACAAAGAAATACTGCATGACAACATAAAGGAATAAACAACTGATAAGCACAAGACCATGGATGAAACTCAAAACACTATATTGAATAAAGGAAGCCAGAAAACTATTCATTCAGTATGCTTACACTGCTGAGGAAGTCAGGAATTGAATTCCAGTCTACAGTGACAGGAAGCAGGTCAAAGGTCGCCTGGAGTTAAGCAGGGGTTAAGAGGAACTCTGAGAGGCTGTGGATATGTCCATTTCTTGAAACTCACAAGAATTCACTTTACTGTTCATAAATTCTGCCTCTGTAAAGTTGATTTTTACCAGTTAGATAATTGTAGTTATTAAATACTTACAGTAAAGAGAACTAAGTTTTGGTTTGGGTTTGGGGGTTTCATATAATCAAAAAGAAAGAAAAGAGAAAATCAGAAGGTAAAAAACAATACAGACAAATTTCAGTTGATTTCAAAGTTATGAAATGGGAAGAAGTCAAAATAATTATGGTTTCTCTGAAATTATTTTTATTTGAGTTATCTTTTGTATGATCAGAAACACAAAAGCACTGCAACTAGTTTTGGCCTTGGTTTCCCTTCCCGTGAGTAACATGCTGTGAAATTTAATTTTGTAGGCATTTAGACAGATTTTTGTATAAATGGATGTTGGGGAAAGACTATTTCTTTGACAATTTTCAATGAAGTAATTAGACGATACTTAGCTTAAAAATTTATGTCATTCAATACTCATCTTAATTTCTATGCCAAAAGGAAAGAATTTCTAATATTCAACAGTCTTCGAGTGTCACTGGCAGTCTCTGTGGAACACACAGTTTGGCCTCAGACTCAGAAATCCCATTACTCCCTGGACAGACCACATTGTCACGCCTCTACAACACAGGTATTAAATGAGTAACATAAGCAAAAATACACCTGAATTATTTTCCCTTGCTATATTATTTATTTTTTGCTCCCTTACTTTTCCCCAAAATGACTAATTTCCTAGCTAGTGTCCATGGTTTTCTAAACATTAAACCACAATTGATGCTTCCAGTTCTTAAAACCCGTTTTCCTGTTTACCATAAAACAGTGTAGAATTTGGGAATGTTAATAAAGATATCACGGTACCTTTAGTTTTTTCACAAATTTGACAATGGGAAAAATCAAAGGAATCACTTATATAGAATGCATTTCATGCAAATAACATAAACCAGTTTTGCCATTTACGGAAGAAAGCCCGCGTTTCCATTTTCCTCCAGGAAGTGACGTAATGAGTGAATTATCAGTAAATGCTCGACATGGGAGTAGCCACTTGCAAGGTTCCCAAAAAAGTCCTGAAAAGTCACAATGTAAGGGAGAGGTTCAAGTTTGGCTAGGGCAAGTGCACCGTGTGCCTGTCTCCTGAGCCTGAAGGTTGAGACGTGGCTCCGTGCACACTCGGAGAGCTTAGCGTCTTGAGCATACTCGGCCCATGGGTTGAGCATTCTCAGTGGCACCCTTGACACCTCTGCCACTTTTGTCTCTCACCCATGGCCTCACCTCCGCCATAGCTCATGCCATGTAGACCCCCTGCTCACAAAATTCACTTATTGGTAGACCAATGGACCCTGCCCTCTTCCCACCCTTTACCACGCCCTGTGACTTCTGTTATAAAATACACTGAAGCTTGACTAAATTGGGGAATTCCAGAAACTTTCTCCAGGGTCTGCGTCGTGACTCTGCACACGCTCGTCCTCCCCAGACAGGATCCACGCTAGAACTCACAAAAACAATGAGAAGCATTAGCTCTCAGAACAATGGCGGTCTTTTCTACACAAACAAGTCAGATGGGTTTATTCGGGCAAAAATAATATGGAGCAGAGCGGCAGCTTGTGGTTCTGCCGAAAGGAGCTGCTGGCGCCAGCGGACTGACACCCAGATAGGACATCAAGACTAGATCGGTCATCAAGACGGCAGCTCCGCACTGGAGTGGTCACCGCAGGGCTGCCACGTGGCGCGGGCAGGGCTGGCAGTGAGGGCCCCACTGGCACTTCTCCCGCCAAGAGGTTGGCAGGACACGGAGAAGGAGAGATTTGTCGACTCCGTTATGCGGAGGACTCGACAAGAAAGTTTCGGATCAAAGTAGAAGGATCTGCTCTAGTTTTTGCCTGGAGGAGCTGGACTTGCCCCAGTACTTTACAGTCATCCACAAGGGGCAGTTTGATGGCTGACCTTGAACCTGGGACCTCAGGGTGATCATAACAGCTCTTCGTTCCCCTTTCTTTCTTCTTGTCTTTCTGCACTGGGCTGGAACTCAGTGCTCATCGCCGAGCTACCTCCCTGCCCTTTGAGACAGCCTCTAAGTCACCAAGCTTCACAAGTACCTTCTGCTTCAGCTTTCCAGAGTACACATCACACCCGGCAATGTTATGCATTTTCAAATTATCACATTTTAAAACAATCCTCTGATATATTAATGCCTAGAATTCTCCTTTCACATATTCAAATGGCAGTTCTGACCAAACCCAGTATTAATGATCTTCTGGTTTCTGTGTCTTGTCCTGCACCTTACAGGAAGACTGTGCTGCAGTAAACCACAGTCAGAAAGTGGTACTTATGGCAGCTAAAACTTAACAGATACTCGGTAATATTTCAAGTAGTCTTCAAAGAATTCTACCTCGTGCACTCACATCATAAGACTGTAGTCATCACCATTACTGTCCTTTATAAGAGTTTTAGATTAATGAATATGGCTCAAAACAAACCCCAAATCACACCTTGGCAAGAGGTATACTTGAAAACATTGTGACACTCTTGGAAGCTTTTCTTGAATGAAGTCCCAGTCTCATGGGACCAGCTAACAAGGAGCCATCACCACACAGGGCTAAAAACGCAAACTTTATAACTCGGGATGACAGAAGATGGCAAACGGAATGTGAAGCAAAAGTCCCCAGTCTGGCAGAGGAAAGTCTCTCAGAGCACATTGTTGTAAAGGACAGCGGAAAGGCAGCACTGTGCAGTCCCTTCCTTTAGACTCTCAGCTGAACCAGAGGAACTGCAGGCAGTGAAAACCTGTGTCCGACGGGCACACTGTAAAATGATTCATTGGCCCCAGGCACCAACTAAACACTGTGCTGCAACGTGGGCCACAGAGAGAGCCCGCTGGGTTTTGTGAAGATGGCCAGCACCACCTGTGGAGCTCGGTAGATCAGGAGACATACCTGCTTCACTGTAGCCCTCGAGGCAGGGCAGCCGCAATATGCCATGTGAACTGAACATTCTTACCCACGTCCGAGCCCATCTCAGTCCCTAAGTGAGCTCAGAGCTTTACCATTTTTGTTTTCTAATCCTTGATTTTTCTCTCATTCCTATAAAACCATGAAAAATCTGCACCTGAGTTTTTTTACTAAGCAAAAATGCATAAATTTGCATATTCATATAGTGGATTCCAAGATTAATAGAATATTATTAAAGTTATGAATTAGATTATGCCACTCCAAAATCCCTGAGAGAGCTCACAGATGGAAGACATCAGGGTTTCAAAGAAGAGTTTCTAAATCTAATTGCCAAGCTCAAACTCATTTTCCTTCTATTGCCCAGGCCCCACCATCTCCCTACTTAATCCTTAAGGCAAGGAAGATCACATTGAGATTCCCATTTTTCCAACCACTTTCAGTCTGGGGCATTTGGCTCTACAGACTTCTCCTCCTGTTTCTGGCCGAAGGGATTTGGTGTCTCCTCCTAGAATGTGGAGGATCTGGGGACTGGGGTGTGTCCTCATATGCATGGGAAGCAGCTAACTTGACTGACACAAACTCTCAGCCAGTGACAGTGATCACACAGACGTCGGCTCCTCATCGGAGGAGGGCTGCTTTCTTTTAGCGTCACCATAAGGAAGCTTGTCTCCCATATTTGTAAGGTGTGTGCTGTTGTCAAATGCCATCGCACTTCTACCAGGAGATGATCCTGCAGGGTCACAGCATGATAAAATCATAATCTCCGGGATCCAGAGGCTCCCAGAGGAAGAGGAGCAGATGCATTTCACTGGTGTGGTCAGCACAACGTGGGAAGAAGACTCAAGACAGAGGCGTGTGGTCACCGTCAGAGGTGGAGTCAAAACACTGCTGACTAGCTCAGCTTTAGCTGAAGCCGGAAGTGGATTTTTTCCCATTTACGTTCAGCTCAGGATATTCAGTCGGAACCTGCCAATATTTTCCTAGGGAACCCTCTAGAAGATGAAGCCCTGACACCTGAAACAAAGCTTCCCCGGTGTCCAACAACCAGGCGCAAAGCTCCCAGGGTATTGCTGAGACGGGTATCCCACATTCTGTAGCAGTGAGCTCTATCTATGGTGTCTCTGCAGCTCAAGTTATGCGAACACAGTACAGCTGTCCCCGATTCCAGCGAAACTGGGCAATGACGCTCCTCCTTATCTCTGCTCACTCTGCCCTTGCCTCCAAGTCGTCTCCCCATTATTTCGGTGCCCAGGCAATGGAAGTTAACCAGCTTCTCCACTTCAAACCTTGACCTGCTTTTTTCTAGTTTTCCCTCAAAGTGGTCGTCTAACTAGACTCCAAATCTTCTCATGCCAATGGGCCACATCTCCCTCTAGGGAAGTTTTCTAGGAGTGACTTTGGAATATCTCCTTTGGTATTTATCAAAGAACTATCTCCTTTTATTATCAGTCAGAAAATCCTCACTAGAGCACTTTAATAAATAGAATCATGCAATATAACGCAGATAGGCAGGTCATCAATATATAAATAGCTTAATCAGCTATGATTTAGGTATTTAACTTATGAAAACAATAATTTTTAGTCCTAGGAATGATTATGTCTTGAGAAATAACCTACACATACTTACAAAAACAAGAAAATATTCCAGCTAAAAATATATAGTGATAGCTCACAAGATTAACATGACCAGAAAGGGACAACAGGTGGCTTGTGTGGGTGTGTTGGGTAATACATCTGTGCATTTTGCTGCCCTCTACTGGTGATAGAGAATGAGTTCAAGCTTCATTTCAATTGAAAATCTATGTTAGAAATTAAATCTATTTGTTCAAAGGTTGGTTCAGTTCAAATGTTTCACTGATTTTCTCTTCAGTTGATCTATTTGTGATGGTGTCTATGTGTGACCACGACTATTGTATTAGTGCTTATCTAGCTTTTCATGTCCATTAATATTTGGTTTGTATAGTTGGGTGCACTAGAATGTAGTCCACAAACAGCCCAAATACCCATCATTGGGGGACTAGATAAAGAACATATAGTTTTTTTAATATAAAATGGAGTATTACTCAGCATAAAGAATGATAAATTTATCAAATGGATGTACCTTGAGGACATATTTATAAGTGAAATAAATAGGAAATAGATTTGTAAATACTGTATCTTTTCTCTAGAATGAAAAACTGAAGGTGTGAGTTCCAAAAGGTATGACAGGTAATGTGAAATAGGGAGAAAATGTGCAAAAGGAAAGGTAAAGGATAGGGAAAGTAAAGAAAAACTTAATAGTAAAAAAAAAAGAAAAAGAGCTTAGGTATATAAAGCTTGGGGACTGTCGGGAGGGCAAAGGAATAGGAAAAATTGAGATTCAAGTTGTGTCATGTACAGGTACACAATTCTTAATTTGAAAGTTATCATCATGTATGTACAAAATGTACCAAAAAATAAATGTTTAAAAAGGCAGACTGCTTCCTCAGTGTTGACTCTCTGTGCTGACATGGGCTCAGAAGCATGACTCACACACCACTGGTCTGTATCCCTGAGTCCTCAGGTGCCTGTAATCCTCCACCCATCCTGGCTACATTCATTTACTGAATAAGCATGAAAAAATTTTTCTTCATCTAGTTTTTAAATTGTTTCCATATAAACTCTAAATTCTTAATGAAAATAAATTTTTAAATAAAGAAATTAAGCACCAATACAGTTCCAAGTACCAAGGACAAAATACAGTATCCCCAAACCATAAACTCCAAACGTTTCATTTTGCTTTTTCCTAAATTGCTCCTTTGCACTTTAGACCAAGGTGATTAAAATATTGCAGAGACAGTAGTGACCTAGGATCATTTTATCCTGAAGACAGAGTTTTTCTGTGAAAGTGATGAATCAGATTAACTTTATTCGTGTCGGGTACACACATATAGACTAAGCCCAAGTTCTTCTTTCCTGTTTCATTCTGATAATCAGCAGACCATTCGCTGTCTGTGCAGTGTTAGTAAATTTTATGGCCTGTTCCGCTGATAAATCTGTTTCATCTCATTCAACCTTCTTCCTGCTGTGTGCTAAGTACCATGAATACCCCACGTGTAACCTAGAGATATCTTTTTAGGTGCAACGAGGGCCACTGGCCCTCTGGAGACTTGGAGCTAGAAACACAATGTGGGAATCTGAGCATCAGTCCCATTACACAATCTGCATTCGTGGTGAAACATGTAACATAGCTCACATGTAACACGTGCTGAAGGTCAATCATGGTGCAAATATGTACTTGTGGGGAAATCACTTTCTGGTTCAGTCGTAAAAATTGATGTATTATGGGTGATTCTAAAATGTGCCCAAGACAAAAATATATTGGAACATAACATATATCATGATAAACTATTAAAATATTCCAACTTGAGGCACTAATTTAAAAAACAGAAATAATGAAAGTAACTGTGATTTATGTCCCATAGACCTTGTTGTCCTTAGAATTCTCCACGTTTTCTCTAGCCCTCCAACCTTTGCTCATTTTTTTCTGTTTAGATGACTTGGTTATGCACATGACTATTAGTAGCCTTCTACTAATTTAAAATTTAAATTTTCTGTTTAGATGACTTGGTTATGCACATGACTATTAGTAGCCTTCTACTAATTTAAAAAACAGAAATAATGAAAGTAACTGTGATTTATGTCCCATAGACCTTGTTGTCCTTAGAATTCTCCACGTTTTCTCTAGCCCTCCAACCTTTGCTCATTTTTTTCTGTTTAGATGACTTGGTTATGCACATGACTATTAGTAGCCTTCTAACTCTCAATTTATACTCATTTAGGGAACATTTCCTCACTGCCATTTGCATTAGTCAGCTCAAGTGCCCTAACAAATTATCATGGACATAGGAACCCAACAAACAGAGCTTTACTTTTGCACAGTTCTAGAGAGTAGAAGTTTGAAATCAGGATGGCAGCATGGTTGGGTTCTAGAGGGTGGAACAGATGCCTTCTGGCTATGCTCTCCTGCAGAGAGCAAGACACGAGGTGGGGGGTGGGGGGAGACTGTCCTCTTCTTATAAAGCCAAGAGTCCTATCCTATCTAATTATGACCCACCCTCGTGATCTTATTTAATCTTAGCTATCTCCTACAACCTCTGCCTCCAAATATTAGCACATTGCAGGTGGGGCCTCGACATCCTTCCTTGGAATGTACCTACACCACTTGCTTTCTGACCTGCGTCTGATGAGACATGATTTTCCCAGGTCATATTCTAACTACACTACCACTGCAGCCCTCACTCTGAATAGCTATGGAATAAATGCTGGTTGGATGAATAAAGCAATGATACCAACCACTTCATTTTGCTTTATTACCAGGTCTTCGAAATACAATGGGTCCTCCAGTCTCTACCGGCCTGATATACAAACAACTTTGTTTATGATCATATTTTAGTGTTAACTTGCTAGCAAAATCTTGAGTTAGGGGCCGGGGACTTAGCTCAGTGGTTCCAGCGCCTGTCTTGCAAGCGCAAGGACCTGGATTCGATTCTCAGTAACCACATACAATACTGGGCATGGAGATTTACGCCCAGCAGCAACCAGTACCACATACCACAGTGCCGGGTGTGGTGGCTCAGGAGGATTGCTGTGACGTGAGCTTGAGGCCGAGCTCAGGGCCAGCCTGAACTACAAAGCAAGACCCTGTCTCAAAAAACCTTAAAAAAAATAAAAATCTTGGGCCGGGGAGTTAGCTCAGTGGTTCCGGCGCCTGTCTTGCAAGCGCAAGGGCCCAGGTTTGATTCCCGGTAACCACATAACAATACTGGGTGTGGAGACCCACACCCAGCAGCAACCAGTACCACATACCACAGTGCCGGGCATGGTGGCTCACGCCTGTAATCCCAGCACTCAGGAGGCAGAGGCAGGAGGATTGCTGTGATGTGAGTTTGAGGCTGAGCTCAGGGCCAGCCTGAACCACAAAGCGAGACCCTGTCTCAAAAAACCTAAAAAAAAAAAAAAA
>PVIR01007398.1:0-61268 GCA_004026965.1 Petromus typicus
AAAAAAAAAAAAAAGATCATAGTCATCACCGCAATCACTTAGCACTGTGCATTTTTAAATGATGTCATTACATAAACCAATATATACAAAAGGAATTATATATAATTAAAATAGAGAAAAATAATGCTTTTTAATAATTTATCTCAATGACAGGATTTTCTTTCTACAAAAATCAGTTTAAATCGCAAAGCTTATTTCACAATTTTCCACATGTGATTTGAATGCAGCAAACTAGCAAAAACAGTTAAACCCTGTGTCTTTGTTACACAAGCTACCATATATCATAAAAAAATTGGAGAATATTTACAATAAGCCTCTTAATCACATATTCTCTTCTGTCACTTTCCAATCATATTTAGACACGGCCGGGTGCACTCTCTTCCAGCTGATGTTTCTTTTATGTTGCGGAGTAGGCACCTCTCCCTCTGCTGGGGTTGTTAGTCCAAATATCTCCTGAAATCTTCATAGACTGAGACAAATCTCTTCACAGGTCTTAACCAGCCACTTAAATATTATACCTTCTTATTTCAGTGACAACGTGTTATAAATGCCTTTTTTTGTTTTATAGAACTCATTTCTTACTATTAAATGTGTCCAAAAGATGCAGAGAAAATGTTTCTCTTATACATTCAAAGAATGTATGAATGAAAATTGACATCAAGAAAACTTGGAAATCTATTCTTAAAACAAACATGTATTTTATAAAAGTAAGCTACATGAATTCTTCTTTTTTAAAAGTACACAGGATTCTATCTTAATGAATATTTAACATCACTTAATAAATGACAGGTGATCATGTTTCCTCCATTCCTGTCAGTCTTCTGGCTACTATATATTACCTTTTTACCTAGTTTATCAAGTTATTTTTATCATACAACCAATATTAATATCATATAGAGATAATCAGAGTTCTTCTTCACTATATGCTGGTAATTCACTGTTATAAATTTCTACTCCTGGGTAAATAATGAGGGGAAAAAGAATGTGATAGCAATAAAAGAAAAAAGGAAACAAACCTTACATATATAGGGGGTGGGGACCTGCAGGGCAGCTGAAGGAAGGGGAAAAAATGAGAATAAAGTCACGTCATATTCTGGTACAAACTCACTGTTGAATGCGATGATGAAGTATATTCATAATGTACCAGTAAATATTTGAATAAAAAATTTTCTACTCCTATGACAGACTGGTTATTTTCCACCTCAGGAGCACAGGCATCTAATACAACATAAGCTAAAAACATTTCCAGCATGTTATTCAACTAAAACACTAATTTCACAGTAACTATTTACATTAAGATATACATTTAAGGCCGGGGAGTTAGCTCAGTGGTTCCGGCGCCTGTCTTGCAAGCGCAAGGACCCGGGTTCAATCCCCGGTAACCACATACAATACTGGGTGTGGAGACTCACACCCAGCAGCAACCAGTACCACATACCACAGTGCCGGGCGTGGTGGCTCACGCCTGTGGTCCCAGCACTCGGGAGGCAGAGGCAGGAGGACTGCTGTGATGTGAGTTTGAGGCTGAGCTCAGGGCCAGCCTGAACTACAAAGTGAGACCCTGTCTCAAAAAAAAAAAAAAAAAAGATATACATTTAAAATGAGTTGGTGTACATAACTACAAGAAAAAATATGATATATTTCCACATGTAAAAAACATATTTCTAATAATAATGAATATGTCATAAAAAGTTTGGAATTATGCACTGGATAACTGAAATAAAACAGTGTCATGATTCTGAAGAATTTTGTTTAGAAAGTCATTTCTATACTGACCTGCACAATAAATCATGCATTAAACTTAACATTTCCAGCAGTGTGATTTACTCTGCATCTCTAATGTAAATTTCTACACTTTTATACAAGCATGTAAAATTATACAGTTCAATTTTAGTGTCATATATGCCTACATATATCTTACTTCAGTTTAAATTTTCAAAAAGTTCAATGATTGATGCAAAATTCAAATTATACAAAACTATAAATTGTATTACACCTAAATGTTCTTCAGTGACATTATTCTATTTATGATCATATTAAAATGCATACCTGCGAATGTGCTGATTAAGTTATAATGCACTTGCTTCATGTTTATTCCAGGTATACATTTTGGAAATTCTCAAAATTACATAAAATGTATGAATACTCGGGTAGCACAAATATGTACTATATGAGTATTTCTTTTGAGTTAATCTTTCTCTAGTAAATGTACTTCAATCTCTACAAGTTACTGGGAAGCGGAGGGCTCCATATTTTGGGACCAGCACCTCAGCCACCGCAGCAGTGAAAAAGAGGTCTCTCTGAGCTTTGTGTTTCCCAGAATGAGAACACAAGAATGCCCAGAGGGAAATGCAAACGCAGTCACTTGGCGAAATAAAAAGAGGAATCTTTTCTCCAGCAATTCATAGCTCGACATTTGTATGACCAAAGAAAGTAAGACAATGAGATACAGCAGGAGGAAAGCAGTCATAGTTTGCAAGGCCTGCATGTGGGCCGCGGTGCTGGCATCTCTGGGTCCTCGGACCCTGTGCTGCATCCTCCTCAGATGCTTCCTCAGGGAGAAGATGAGCAGCAGGAAAGTGGCCAGGGACACAGTAAGGGGAAAGAATGCAAATAAAGAGTTGTTGAATAAAATATTTTTCAATAATTGTGTAGAGTCAATCCAGTTGGAAGAGTGTGACATGTTCCTTTTATGTCCATTAGCCCAGACATCAAAATGTGGGTTTGTCAGTATAATACGTAAAGGCAAGAAGACCAATGACACTAAAAATGTAAATAAAGTTATCTCTTTAACTTTCCACTTAAGAGAAACAAAAATAGATGTAGAAAAATTGGCTATCTTGAAAAAATAAAAGAGGTTGAGGCAGGTAGGAAGCCAGATGTTAAAATGACTGGTAACTGTCCAGATGACACCAATTATTTTTTTCATTGTTTCAGTCAAGAAACCAGGGTAAAAAATAGATAATATATATATGGCTGCTGTCCAGAACAGACTAAATCTAGAGACTGCCAAAGCAGTGAGAATTTGATCAACTAGACAGGTCTTTCGTTTCTTGGCCCAGTTGATGCAGTTCACCAGGGCTATGAAGCCATTTCCTACATTTCCGATTATAAATTCAACTCCTAAGATGACTACAAATATGACATTCATGAATTCACTCATTGTCTGTAATAGGATGTCTTGATTTCAGTTATCACAGCTGAATATTTAAGGCATGCATCTAAAATGAAAAGTACATTTGATTAAACATTCACGAATTTTCCATCCTTCAAAAATCGCTTATATACTTCCAAACGAGAAAATGAAGACTTTGGGGCCGGGGAGTTAGCTCAGTGGTTCCGGCGCCTGTCTTGCAAGCGCAAGGGCCCGGGTTCGATTCCCCGGTAACCACATAACAATACTGGGTGTGGAGACCCACACCCGGCAGCAACCAGTACCACATACCACAGTGCCGGGCGTGGTGGCTCACGCCTGTAATCCCAGCACTCGGGGAGGCAGAGGCAGGAGGATTGTGATGTGAGTTTGAGGCTGAGCTCAGGGCCAGCCTGAACCACAAAGCAAGACCCTGTCTCAAAAAACCTAAAAAAAAAAAAAAGAAAATGAAGACTTCTGGAATATCTGATTGAAAATTTTCTTCATGAAATATGGAATTTTCCTAAACATTCCAACTCAACTTCACCTTGACAACGTGTGCCTTACCCATAAGAACCTGAAGCTCATGACAAAGAAAAAGCCCAATTTCTAGGCTCTAACACAGAAACAAAGATATACATTTATTTATTTATTTATTTGGATAATTTTGATATTTTGCCTCTTCTACATATGTCCGTCTGGCAACATAGGTTGGGAGCCAGTAATATGATATGATTTTAACATATATATAAAGAACAGTAAGATGAACCCGAGTATGGAATTTCCTAGGCATTGAAGATTTGTTAAAATTTCAAACTTAAGTCTGAACCTATGGAGACATTCTACAAAACTCTTCCTACAAAGTCTCAGAGTTCTCTAACAATCTCTTTGAGGTCATTATTCCTCTAATGCTGGATACTGAAAGTAAAACTTATTTATCGTTTTACTTTTGACATACACACACAATTTTACAAACATAATTATTGAAATCCATTCTTTTTTATCCACTCCAGTAATTCAACTTTTAATATGCAACCATCTCATGATTAATATCATTTTCAAGCCATTGCTTAAAATAATTTCTATCTGAAATAATATAATATTCAATATAAATATTTTCTAGACATTTATAATAATTTTCGTGCATGTGAATGAAGTAGAAATCCATTCATGAAGGCTTAACTGAGGTGAATGAGTTCACAGACACAGGAAGAATCTTCCTCCTTTTGTACCTCTCCCTAACCCTTAGGACACAGTCCTTCATGAGCGTCTCAAGCCTTCAGATATTACCCACCCCAACCCCACCTTTCACAAGAGGTCCTTGACTAGCATCATCAGGAGGAAAAGAGGGTTGAAGGACAATGAGACACCTGGTCAAAATGTGGACTGACCAGCATTCTTTGTCAGTACCTGAAGGGTAACCAAAGGAGCAAACCAGGCACACAATCCAGGCACACAATCCAAAGATATTGGAAAAAATGTGCAATGTTTCAGGAACAGCATAAAAAGACGTGTTATATTCAGTTTGGAAACTCTAATGCCTTTCAATCAATGAAACAATACTAAGCAAAGTGAATCCAATTCATCTTGAAAATTTCCTCAATTAGGGGAAGGAAGAATATCGTAAAAAGAAAAATAGGGCAGCATGGGCAACATTTCAGAAATGCCTATCAATAAAAGCAAAGCAGGGGCCGAGAATTTAGCTCAGGGGTTCCAGCGCCTGGCTTGCAAGCACAACGGCCCAGGTTCAGTTCCCTGGTAACCACATACAATACTGGGTGTGGAGACTCACGCCCAGCAGCAATCAGCACCACATACCACAGTGCCGGGCGTGGTGGCTCACGCCTGTCTGTCATCCCAGCACTCGGGAGGCAGAGGCAGGAGGACTGCTGTGATGTGAGTTTGAGGCTGAGCTCAGGGCCAGCCTGAACTACAAAGCGAGACCCTGTCTCAATAAATAAATAAATAAATAAATAAATAAATAAATAAATAAATAAATACAAGCATACCGTCAGTGTAAAGACAGGAAAATCCTTCCAGCTGGACTCCTCTTGTGTGACACAGATGTGCAAATGGAGGAAGGCAGTGAGAGATGCAAATCACTGTGGGGTGCGCAGTGGAGTAGATGCTGTTACTGCGACACTGCGGGATTCCAGACAGGAGGTGGAACTTGGGTCCCTGTCAACGGTTCCTGTTATGCTGCAGAGCTCATGCTGAGTGATTTTGTCTCCCAAGAGTGAGTCTGAAACCCTTCTTCCCTTTCAATTTCACTGAAGCGTATGGGAGGCATTGGTTACATAACGTCGTTAACATAGAACCAGGCTACAAAACCCATGAGACTTCCAGATTTGGTAGTAAATTTCATTTTTTATGCTTTGACGGTATTAATATGATTATTTTGTCCATTTATTCCTTTACTCATTAAAACATCACTTTTCACCAAATATTTTGTGTGTGAGGGTTTTTTTTAGGGGGTTTTTTGTGTGTGACAGGGTTTCACTTCGTAGTTCAGGCTGGTCCTGAACTCAGCCTCAAACTGAGAGCAATCCTCCTGCCTCTGCCTCCTGAGTGCTGGGATTACAGGCGTGAGCCACCACGCCTGGCACTGTGGTATGGGGTACTGGTTGCTGGTGGGTGTGAGTCTCCATGCCCGGCATTGTTGTATGTAGTTACCAGGGATCGAACCCCGGCCCTTGAACTTGCAAGGCAGGCATCGGAACCACTGAGCTAAATCCTCAGCCCTGTATATGCCCAGTTTTGGGTGCTGAGCTGAGCAGCACATAACACAGACATGATGTCAACTTCTTTGGTGTTCATATTGTTCTGGGAGATACAGATGGTAAACACACAAGTAAATTCAGGAAGCTTATCTCCCTTAATATTTGGAAAATAAATTTCCAATAACTAATATACGCATGCATGTCTGCTATTGAATGATGTTATACATTTCCTCTATAGAACAGAACTTGTAATTAATGATTATATTGACATACTATCATTTGCACATCTTGCAGAAGATTATGAAAAAGATATATAAGAATTTACCTATAATTATTATATAGATTTGCTATATGGTGGAAGGAGACATCCTTGCATTTGTGTTAATGATTTCTGTTATTTTATTTGGAGTGTTTTCTTAAGAGAAAAGGTTAGAGTCTCCAAAAGTTTCAAGAGAATTTAAAATATGAAGGACATTTGTGTCAACTCAAGAGGCCTGTAATTACTTAAGAAAGAGTTTTAATATATCAAATCTCAACCTCAACAAATATCTTCCTTGACTAATTTAGTTACCATAGCACAAAAATTTGCTTCTCTAACTGCATGTAGAAATGTATAACAATATAGAAATCAAGTCACAATTACTTTCCTTCCTCTTTTGTTTCTATTACAAAAGTTATTTTTTCAGCTTTCAACCTATTTATGTAAAGTGTAATATTCTTCAATGTTGCCTTAGTACATTTGTACTGAACTTATTCTCATTAAATTTTGTTCTTGAATTTTATTGAGCTTGTTATATAAAAACAGTACTTTTGATGAGAAATCATGCTAGAAGAAAGCTGTTTGAAACATCCTACGTAAGTGACTAGAATTGAATAATCTTACCATCCACAACTAATTTAAATAGTTCTACTATTCTGTAGTGTACATACACAACACAACACACAAGTGAAAGGAAACAGCACTGACTACTTGACACATGTCTACTTTTCTTTTTTTAAATTGAGTTTATTGGTAAATTTTATATACACAGTGTGATCACATTCAGCACTGAAGATGCTAAAATTTCTAAATAGTACATAAATGCACATCATTAATATTTCAGTTGGAGAATACCATGGAGTGTGTATGTGAAGTTCATGTGGGTTCATGTTTTTAGTTTCCTTTCACAACTTGAATAATCATACTCTCTTCAAGTACAAGTAACTTCAGTGTGTACCTGTTAATCTTACATTTTCTTACACATACAATCATATGTTATTTTATTTAATAAGATGAGATAAAAGACATATGAAGTAGATATTTAGAAGTTACCAAAGTAAGTGCCATCTGCAAAAGTAATAATAACATAAAATGTTACAAATTCCATCAGTTTGTCTTCTGCTACAAGTCATATCACGGTCCTACCACTGAACTATGGAACTGAAGCTCCCCAGCCTTTCACCAGAACCTCCCTTGCCACAGAATCAACATATAGGTCTAACTAGCTTCTTGTTTCCCAAATCTGAACAAATTGAAGATTTATGGGACAGAAAATACCAACAATTTAACAAATCAGGAGGACTGCTGTATTCATTAATCTATCAGAATTCTAAGTTGATAGCATTATCAAGAGTACATAGCAAATAAAGGTTGGGAGTTCTTCATGTGGGCTTTGGTGCAGAGATATTCTGCTGTGACCTACAGCTTCCTTAAATGTTTACACAGGAGTTGGTTAACAACAGAAAAAACAAAAGCAGATCTAATAACATGTGTATAGTTCACTACAACAGAAACTGTCACATTTGAAAAACTGCCCTCAAAATGGTTTTCGCAGTGAAACATTCCTAATATTCATTGACCTAAATGATTTATTCTATGGCTGCTACACTACAGATGGGGGAAAGATACCATCATTCCTGGCAGTGTCCCTTGAATGATACTATTATCCTCCTCTTTAGATACAGAAATACAAAGTTGGAGAAACTGGATCTTTAAGCAAACAAAATATTCTAAGTCTAATGATAAATTAGAAGGTTTGTTATTACCCAGGCAATAAGAAGAATAATTCTTGCTTTTCTACAATATAAGCATGAATTAATCACAGTTTAATAACAGTACATTAATTTTCTCAATTCAAAACCATCTGAGGGTAGCCAGAGCAGGGAAGATTGATCGGCAGAGGGGAAATTCTTCTCTCTCCCCAGTCACTGGAGTTAACCAGTTCTATGAAGAGCTTGGCAAAATTTCCAAAAATAAGTTCTGAATTAGGAATGCTTGATAGTAAAATGACTAAGACTAGGACTAGAGAGACAGCCAAGCCTAACATCCCTGCCTGCAATTTCATAATCTCCTCACTGCAAGTTCTACCAGTGCCTATTTTCTGGATCTGCAATGAAGCTACCATTTCCTCTGCACTATATAAAAAGCATCAAGTAGGAGAGTCTCACAGGACATGAAAGAATGAGGTGGATGTTTTTCATGGAAACTATTGTTATCCAACAAGTGCCCAAAATAGTCTCATCAGTGTACTTTATAACCTACCTGTAAACTGAATCTTTGTAACTGATGCTGGGGCCCACACTGAATTCTCAATTGCTAACATGCAAATGAAGACATTTTATCTTTCATAACTCTTCAAGCTTTTGCCTTGTCTAATCTGCTTATAATTCGGATTAATCAGCATTGATGTTAGCCAGTAAAATTTTAAAACTGAAAATGCTGATCATGCAGTCAAATTGAGGGATGGTTTCATCACCACTGAACACTCATTTTTTTAATTGAAATCTTTATTGGTACATTACATATACACATCATGATTGCACTCAACAATGAGAATTTGTTCCAGTATATGACACAACTCAATTCTCATTTTTTCCTATAGCCCTACCCACCCTACCACCCTCACCTCCTATATACATAAACTTTTTTTCCTTTCTTTTTGAACATTCATTTTAACAAAAACAAGGGACTCATGAGGAAAGGTTTGAAGAACTAATCAACAGACTCCTTTCTTCCCCATGAAGAGCGTCTCAGTTTCCCTAGCTTCAGGAAAGCTGCTCTCCTCCCATGTTGAGCACTGATAACTAGAACTTGTGGATAGCTTTAGTATGTATAGTCCATTTACACACACTGTTGCAGTGTGCCTGGGCACCTGTCCTACTTGGTTTCCAAAAATTCTAAGGCACCATAAGACATTAATTGTTGTTGTCCTTTAATTTCTGAAGGAAAATTGAGTCTGAGAATTTATTGGTACTTAATTTCCTTTTCTCATTCTTAGACTTCCTAGTCCATAATATTTTTCAGCATGCCTTTCAAGTTTGGCTCTTTTAATAAGACTTGTACCCTGACTCTAATATTTCAGTGATCTTTTTAAATTAAAATATGCTGG
The DNA here is from genome assembly GCA_004026965.1 of Petromus typicus. Taxonomy (NCBI): domain Eukaryota; kingdom Metazoa; phylum Chordata; class Mammalia; order Rodentia; family Petromuridae; genus Petromus; species Petromus typicus. Next base: position 9,222 of record PVIR01007398.1, read on the forward strand.
AATTTTTGACATTTGTAAAATCCACTCTAATAATCACTATACTGTGTTGATCACAAAGATTTCCACACAATAGCTACTTTAAAAATTGATTCTTTCTACCCAAGGATATGACACTTCTGACTATTTGTTCATATTTATGAACATTTATTTAGATTTTTATGTTCCCTAATTTAATCAAATAAGTGTTTTGATAAAATAAGATAAACTTTATTGGTAGAATAAAGCTTTGGACTTTTTTTCAATATCAAGGATCAAACTTGGGCCCTTGTGCTTGCAAAGTAGGTGTGGTTCCACATGAGCTAAACGTCCAGCCTGATAAGATAAACTTATGCAAGACATTTCATACTTTTTGCCTTTCTTTTTGTGATGATGGGGACTTAACTCAGGTCTTTCCACATGCTAGCTCATCTCTCCAACACCAAACTACCTTTACAGGCCGCCTGACTTGTAACTGTGAAGAAGTCTAGCTTAAATATCACCTTCCAAAAAGTCTTTACTTGTTAATATTATATCTTAAAATGATACTTAGAAATTTTGCCATGCTTTTGATTCTGTTTAACTTTTTTGTTTCTGTGTGGATCATAATTCATCATGAGTAGGTAAACACTGCATTAAAACTATATTTTTTCACTTACATTCAAGTTTTATGAGTGTGCTATATGTTGCAACTACATTAGAGAATAATTCTAATAACTCTGGGATTCTATAAACTTGGCGCTAAGTAAAAGATTGTGTATCTCAATATTAGGCTTAACAATACTACTGAACTTTTTGGTACATAGATTTATTGCGTTATTATAATTCCCTTCCACATTTGTTTGTCTAGTCAAACACTTACTAAAATAGTATTTTCATATCTGTTAAGGGACATTACTCAATCAGGAAAAAGACCACACAGAAATTCAATCAAAGAGCATGTGACGTAAACAAATATTGACTATAACAAGAGATGAGCATAATGAAATGTTGGTTAGAAAGAAGTAAATGTGATTCTACAGAATATAGAAATAGAAGGCAAAAGAACAGCCTCTATCCCTAGGACTAAAATCTTATTCTTCACACACACACACACACACACACACACACACACACACACCAGTCACAACCATTCTAAGCCAAGAGCAAGACCCAATAGAAGATATGACAGCCACTGCTTGCCAACAGCTTACACAACAGAAAGGGCTAAAAATCCAGTTTATGAGATGTAGCAAAAAAAAAAAAAAAGCTAATATTTAAGTTTTTAAATTTTTATTACAGTAAGCCACAGTGCCATTAATACTCCTTAGAATATTCCCCCTTGCTTCAAACACATTTGTCCCACTATTCTCACCACTTTTTAAAGCAGTTCTAGAACAATTATTTTGCGTGTGCCTTCACTTGTGATTTATGGCTACCTTGATGTGCTAAACTGTGTAAAATATTTATTTTTATTGTCATTTTGACTTTGGGGATAAGCCAGAAGTCAAAATGTCCCAGATGCGGTGAGTAACGGAGATGGGGAAACATATTTTTAACAGAAATTAGCATAAAGATTTTGAAATGATCCAGGACAAGCAATCACAAGAAGACACTGAGTAAAGAAGACTTCCCTGACTGCTTCAGAAAGTGACAAGAAGCCAGCCATCACCGTGGCCTATAGTTCTAGCCATCAGGAGGCTGAGACAGGAAGGTCTCTGTGAGTTCAAGGCCAGCCTCAATCATAAGTGAGCTCAAGGTCACCCTGAACTTCATAGAGTGAGACTCTGTCCCAAAAAACAAACAAGGCAAGAGCGATGCAATCCGTGTACTTGAAGCAAGAGGAGTAATTCGAGAGGTATGAATGGATACATGTCTTTTACTACATAAAATTTTACTTCAACATTCACATTTTTTTAAATCACAGTTCATATACCTAGCCAAAAATCCTCTTCTGAGGAGGAGGATGTTGAGAAAACTAATATTATAATATGTTTGGACAGTGCGAGTCCTAAACAAACTTTTGTAAAGTACACTGGAGGGTTACTGGAAAAGCATAGACTTATAAATAACATTTCTTATGTGCTTATTTTCATCTAGAATATGTAAAACTATCCTGGAAGTGATTTAGGGAGCTGAGAGTTATGGATCTTTGCACCTGCTCCTCAGCCAGCACAGCATCGAAAGACAAGACTGTCTCAGCTTACTGTTTCCCAGAATCAGAACAACTGAATGGCTAGAAGAAAAGGCAGCTCCCAAAGTGTGGTCTATTGAAACGATCAGTTCACCATCCAGAGAGTCAGCACGTGAGATCTGTGTGACGAGACAAAGTAAGAACACGCTATCGAGTAGGACAAAGGCCATCCCAGTCTGCATGGCCTTTATGTGAGCTATAATGCTGGCATCTCTGAATCCTTTGCCAATCTTCTTCATCTTCTTCAAGTGTTTACAAAGGGACAACGAGAGCATGACACAAGCTGTCAAGGACAGGGCAAAGGGCATGAGTGCAAACATAGAGTTGGTGAATAAAAACAGCTTGGAAGATAGTGTCAAGTACCTCAAATTGGAGCTGGAGGATATATTTCTTTTAGATTCATAAACCGTAATGTAAAATGGCATACATATAACTATGATGTTGAGAAACAAGACAATGAGAGATATTAGCAATGTCTTTAAAACCACTTTTTTAACTCTCCACTTCAGGTAAAGAAAAATAGAGTTGGAAAAATAGGCTATTTTGAGGAAATAAAAGACACTGAGAGATGTAGCAAGCCATGTGCTAAAATGATTGGTGACAGTCCAAGTAATATTAATCACTGCTATCAGGCGTTTGCTTAGCAGGTGACCTGGGGAAATCAAAGTTGCCAGCCTCACTGTGATTACTGCACAGAGCTGACACATTCTGGAGATTGCCATAGCTGTGAGCATTTGATCAACTGGAGAGATCTTTCTTCTCTTGACATAGTCCATGCAGTTCACCAGGGCTATGAAACCATTTCCTACATTTCCAACGATGAGCTCCACACTTAAAAGGATTATAAACATGTTCTTCATAAAATCATTCATTGTCTGTAAGAGAATGCCATAATTTCAAATGCCGTTTCTAAAACATTTTACTGTATTCACTGAAAAGGCTTCATGTATGTAATTATTAAAAGTTCAAAATGATTCTCTTTATAAACCCATGTATACAAAGTAAAACCTTGAAACAAAGATTTTCTAATGACTACATTCATACTTTTTGAAAATCTGACAATTTTCTACACAGCTCCAAAGAACTTTTCCAGATATAGTATGACTTACACACAGTTGCTTTGAGGCTTTTGTAGCCTTTGACAAAGGTCATTTTCAAATCTCAGGAACTAACATGCAAAGATATACTTATAGTATTTGCATGCTTTCATGTTTTATTATCTACATATTTTCTGTCAACCACCATAGAAAGAACTATTACAAAAGTCTAAGGTATGTGGTCGTGAGTTAGAATATGAATTGGCAGGTCGGGGATTTAGCCCAGTGGTTCCAGCGCCTGTCTTATAAGCACAAGGTCTTGGGGGTTGGATCCTCTGGTAACCACATACAATACCAGGCATGGAAACTCACGCCCAGCAGCAATCAATACCACATACCACAGTGCCTGGCGTGGTGGCTCACGCCTGTAATCCCAGCACTCAGGAGGCAGAGGTAGGAGGATTGCTGTGATGTGAGTTTGAGGCTGAGCTCAGGGTCAGCCTGAACTACAAAGTGAGACCCTGTCTCCAAAAAAAAAGAAAGAAAGAATATGAATTGGTATGTAGAACTTTCTAAATATTGCCAACTTGCAAAATTTCATTGGGGTGTTTAACATTTTTATATCTCCTTATTTCAACTTTAGAAGTTCATATGTGTCTAGGAATTAACTATTTCTTCTATTTTCCATTTTATTGGAGTACAAGTTATCAAAGTAGATATTTTCAGAGCTACAGAAAATAATCCAAAAATTAACCTGGAACTACAAGAGACCTAGAATGGCAAAATCAGTCCTAGGCAACAAGATCATGGCAGGAGGTATCACAGTCCCCAAACTGAAACTATACTACAAAGCCACTGTGATAAAAACAGGATGGTATTGGCAAAAAAAACAGATCTGAGGATCAGTGGAAGAGCATAGAAGATCCAGAAACAACTCCAGATATACTAAGCCAACTCATCTTTGACAAAGAAGCTAAATACCTTCAGTGAAGGAAAGACAGCCTCTTTAACAAATGGTGCTGGAAAAACTGGGCTCCAATTTACCCAAAATTAAAGCTAAACACCTCCTTTTCTCCATACATCAAACTAAAATGAAAGTGAATCAGTGACCTAACTATCAAAACAGAAACACTAAGCCTACTGGAAAATAGGCTAGGTAGAACTCTTGAAGACAGTGGCATAGGGAAAGACTCTGAACAAAACCTCAACAGCACGGGAACTACCAGAAAGAATCAACAGTGGGGATTCTTCCTGAATCCTCAGCCAGCACAGCCCCAGAATAAAAGTCTGTCTCAGCTTGAGGCCCCATTTGACCCTGCTGTTCTCCTGCTAGGTATACGCACAAAAGAATTAAAAGGATCGTATAACAGTGATATACATGCACTCATGTTCATAGCAGCTCCATTTGTGATAGCCAAATCTTAGAAAGAGCCCCAGTGTCCATGAATGAGAGACTGAATAAAGAATATGTGTTCTTTTTAATGAAATGGAGTGTTACTGAGCCATAAAAAATGATAAATTTGAGTCATTTATACTCAAATGGATATACCTCAAGGATATACTCAGAAGGGAAATAAATAGGACACAGATGTGTATGTACCATATCTTTTTCTCTAATATGAAAAATTGAAAGTATCAACGAATGACAAAATGTATGATCGGTATTGTGAAATAGGAAGAAAATGTGCAAAAGGAAAAGGGAATGGGTGGTATAGGGGAGGGTAAAGAAGGGAAAGAAAAAATTTGATAGTAAAAAATAGAAACATAGTTTATGTGCATAAGGATTGGGGCTGTAGAGAGTTTGAGGCAATGGGAAAAAAATGAGAATCAAGATGTGTCAGGTACAAGTATAAATTTTCAATGTTGAATGTGATCATATTGTATTATAATGTACCAATGAAATCAATTTTTAAAAATAAACAGAGCCCATCCATTTTTGAAAGTTTTCACAGATACCTCACATTTCGAATAGAAATGTACTGAAAAACAAAAATAAGCTAATATGAGTAAATTTCACGGATAAAGTAAGAATAGATGTAGGAACATACCATTACTGTGGAGGCAAGAAGTTCCTTGTGTCAGTCAACATTCTGTACTGATCACCTGAGATAATCGTAAGGAGGAAATATTTGTCTTATCATTTCAAGGACTTCAGCCCATGATAAACTGGATCCGTGTTTGTGTATCTGCCAAGTTTTTGGTGGATCAAAGCTGCCCATCTCATGTGACCACAAACAAAGAGCTGAAGGAACGGGAGTGGATCCAGTACCCTCTCCCAGGGTGCACCTGGAGTAACCTGACTTCCTGTCCCTTGATCTCATCTCTTGAAGGTTGCCTGAACTCCCAACAATGCCACAAACTGGGGGGTAGCCTTCATTTGATAGGGGAGTACCCTCATTCATTTCAGTACCACCATCATATGAAGATATACAAAGAAGACACTGCATCCCATGTTTATCATCCATGACAAGTGCTATTTACAGATTATACTAGAAAAAAGTTATAGTTAATGAAATATAATATCAATTATGTATCTGTGTATAGATCTTTGTATCTGTAATAATTCATGACATCAATTTATCAATACCAATATACTTAAAGAAATTACTAATTACCAGCATAATAATTTATGATTTTTAAAGAGAAAACTTATTTAAGCTCCTTTCTTCTCTCTAGATTTTTAGTGATGTTACTTTTAAATATATCTTTGCCATTGAAAAGAATGGTTTCTACTGTGAAATACACACACAGACTTGAATCTACAATCCTTGTCACCTCTGTTAATCACTCATCTCAGTATTCTATTGCTCTTCAGAAGCATAGAGTGAGAAAGCAACAAGTCTATATAACTGGCTGTGAATGACAGTACTGAACTTGCAGAATGCCTGTCATCTTCTGGGTAGGGAGAAGAAAAGAAACTAGGAAAATGAATGGAAATGTGGTGCTCAGTGAGGCCTGACCGAAATCAGAAGAGAGCAGTGTCCTGAAAAGAAAGTTTTATGAGGCTGAAAGGTTCTGTGAGATGAAGACAGCTTTGCCAACAACCTTCCTGATTACACTGGAAAAAAAAATGGATTCAGGGAAATGGTGAAATAGCCTTACAGTGTGTGGGTTCAGGAGACAGCCGTCAAAGAAGCTTTATAATCTGATAAGTACTACAGACCAACAGCAAAAGAGTCCTTAAGAGTCTCTTCCTGAGCTTCAGACTGGAAAAGGAAGCCTGTCACGCAGTCATTAGCACTGAGCCAATTCAGTGAACTAGTTATGTGATTCACAGAAGTGTAAGGTTTCATATGTATGCACATACATATATCCTGTATGTTATATGTTGCTCATATTAAAATCTAAAAAAGTTAGTGCCTCAAAGTTCCCTCTCTCTCTTTCTTCTCTCTCTACAGATATATATATATATATATTAATATATACATTATCTCTTAACATATATATTATCTCTTACGTGACACTTTTCTGGGTATATAAACATATGTACTTATAAATGCACTGCTAGCATTATAAAATATTTGGTTAGGGCTTATTCCAAACATACATCTGTAAAATTCATAAATTAAATAGAATAGAAGAATATTTGGAAACTACAAATTCATAACACAAAAGAATTCATGACCTAATTTTCCTCAAGAATATGTAAAATGATCAAGAAATGCTTCAGAGACCAGCAGATTCTACACCTTGAGGCCTGCAACTCAGCCCAAGAACACTGAAAGAGAGGTCCATCTCAGCTTACCATTTCTCCAGATCAGCAAGAGAGTTCCCTAAAGGAAAGACAGTCCGAATAGCATGTTCAAAAGAAAGGATGTGGTCTTCCTCCAGAAATTCAAACTTACACTGCGTGGTGATGAGTTCCCCTGATGTCTGTTGGCCTTTCTCACACTCTCTGTGTACTTCTGTCAAGGGCACATTCTTATCATGTTTTTCGTAGATCTATATGTAGCCACGCTTTTATTATGAAAGTTGTGTCTGTTTGGATAAGATTATAATCACATTGAACCAAAATCAGGAAATCTGTGCAACCTGTAGATCTGGTAGTATGTTTCATTTGAGTAGTTTATCATTAGAGTTTATTCTTTCATTCATTTCCTTATTTAATGTTATTTTTCATCCAATAGTCAATGTACCAGATTTAAAGTCTCAGAAGTCAACAGTAAATAAAAGAGACATTTAGTCTTGGAGTTTATATTGTACTGGAAAAGATATATAATAAATAAATGTATTTTTAAAAACCTGATGTAGACATGATCTATCTTAACAATTATATAAAGTTAAAATTTCATAATGACAAAAAATAAGTCACATATAATTGAAGTATTGTACAAGGTTACACATTTTCAATTTAATCAGAACATATTATCAATGATTATAGCAACATTTTCTCATTTCAACATTATACACAAATTAGAATCTTATATATAGATTTCATAGTAGAAACATTCACTGAAATATGTATAGAGATTTCTGTATTACTTCTACATGTAATATGAATATAACAAAGATGAGTTTTCATCATAATTTAAAAGGCATTTTGAGTTTTCTTTTTCTTTCTTTGAGACAGGGTAGCCTTGAACTATTTAGCCAAGTCTGGCTTCCAACTTGCAGCAACCTCTGGCCTCAGCCACTCACAAAGGAATTTAACAGTGGAAGATTAAGGGTATGTTTGACAACTCAATAGCCCTCAGTAGTTTCGGAGAAAACTTAAATATTTAAAACTAGTCATCAAATTCAAAAAAAGTGTTACTTAATTTAAAATTGTGAGAAATAACTTTTCTAACTGCATATGGGCATTTATAAAAATCTTGAAAGAGATATGGTTATATTCCTTCCTTCTTCACCAATATTATGGAGATGATACCATTTTAAGTTTTTTACCGATTTGTGGCAAATCTAGTATGCTTTATTACTACTCTGTCAGGAACAATCCTGTCTGGGAGAAATAGCACGGTCCATGTGTGACTGGGCCGAGTTTTCCTACCTGTAGACAGAGTTGGGGGCTTAACTCTTATCTTCAAATCTGGTAGCAACAGGAACTCCAACAGTAGCATGTTCTGTGATGATCCATGGGGAGAACTACACCAAAACCTTCATCTACATAATTCCTCATTGTTCTAGGATGTAAAAACATCCTCTCCTCTGAGCGATCTATTACATTTGTTACTTTGTTACTTCTAAGACGTCAAAAGAGTGTCTGCCTTGCCCTGTGCGATCTTCCTCTACATAACTTCTCTAGGACTATTGATGGTGTCTGCCAGTGCCCTTCTGGGTCTTTTGGAATGTATGGAAAGAAAGATGTGGCAAATTAGGGTCTGGGGGAATACAAATTGTGGCAAGCTCAGTTTGTGGTCTTTGTTATCCAAAGTAGCATAGATCAGGACCAAGCTCAGCTTTTTCTCTAAGCCTCAGGTCTGCCTAATAACTAATTATTTTGCCATGTGCCATCAGAATCATAGGAAGCTAGAACTTAATGCAAAGGTTCTAGTTACGTTCCCTTCTCCTGTTTCCCACACTACTCATAACCGCTATATATTAAATTCACTCTAAAAAACTTCTCATTTATGAATTTTATTAAGTTCATATTTTATTTTAACAATTCTATGTAATCTCTATTAACATGAGCTAAAACTACATACATCTTTCGTTCATGATTTAAAAATCAGATGTCCCTGTCATTCAAATAAGTTAGAATATCAAACTGAAATTTAAAGTCACTATGCTAGATATATTTGGAACAAATTACATTGATCCATACCAATAATTTCCTGATGTATGGTAACATTTCTCAAAAAAGCGCAAATTCAAATCTTTCCCAAAGAACTAAAGCCATCATATCATAGCCACTCATGCACGTTTATAGTAGCACAATTCACAATGAAGAAAATGTGATGTCTGTAAGTACAGGAAGACAACTTTATAAACAAATCCTAAATATATACACACAATGAAAAAGTGGTTGGAAGCAAAAAAATTTTATATTCTCCACTGGGTTGGTTGCTGAAGAAGTCACACTACGTCCCTGCTGTGCATCGCAGCACGTTTCCAAGGGGGGAAAAGTGAAGTTTAAGATTCCTGGCTCTGATTTCTTTCTACAACACCTAATTACTGTATCCTATTGTCTTTCCTGTATTTTGATCTCTATCATTCAGGAAAGCACAACAGTATGCTAAAGGATGGGTTGAAAGATTCTCTTGCATAACATACTGTTATTCCAGTAACAGCTCAAAATGAGTCCTCTCTATGTATGATATGTCTTTATCAAACTGGATTCTTTCATGGCAAATGTTGGGGTGAAAGTTAAATTCTGATTTGCTAGCAAGCTAAAAAAACCATATTCTCTTTGATTATTTTGTAAACTTTGCCTTGTCTAACCTCTATACAATTTGCATTCATAAAATTTGTCTGTCACCTAATAAAACTCTAAAACACAATACACCAATCATGTAGAAATATTTAATTTGACCGAAGACTCACAGCCCTATGGGCATAACTTTACTAATTCATGTTTGTTCAAGAATCCTGATGTAATCCAGGTTATCCTTTCATATTTCACTATAATGTAATTCCACTGTGTGCATATGAGATATAACTTCATCAGTAGCTATCAAGGAGCTGGCCAAGGTAGGGTAAAAAGGCAGAGATGGTGGTTCAGGTGTTCATTGAGCTTTATAGAGTTTTTTCTTTTTCTGTGAGTTTAAAATACACCAATAAAAATTTGAATAACAAGGCACATAATCGTGGCCTCCATATGCTTCTAACATACTGGGAATGTGTGTGATCAGCATACACATAAATCAATGGCACGTGGAGGTCAAGTACTTTATAATTCAGAAAATAATGCCATTATGTCATTATTCAAAAAGCTATTATAGATATGAAGTGTTCAGTTAACGTACAAGGTTATAGACTTTATTCTTTCCACGAAATGTCATTAATGATTATGTCAGCACATATTGTCACATTTGCACATTTCACACAACCTCATATTTAAAAAATTCTTTGTAATATCTTAAAGATGGATAGATGTTTTTGAATGACAGGAAGTTTTAAATTGCATTTAATGGATTCTGTACTACTTTTACAATTGGAAAAAATTAAGATAGGTACCATTACAGTCTTAATAGGCTAAATTTGAAAGAAACTTTTAAAATGGAAAATTCAGAAACAATTGGCCATTCAGAAGGTCTGGTGTTGTTTAGGAAAAAAGATAAAATATTCAAAATTGAGTCTTCCTTATTTCAAGAAGTGCAGAAGATATGTTTCCTGATTTGTTCCTTATAACAGTAAAATCCAGTTATGGTCACAACCTTCCTTTACTGTAAGTACAATCTTTTTCTTTTTCATCTATTTGCATTACATTTAATACCATTCTCTACTCTTTTCCTCCCATGCAAAATTTACTATAAATATGTATGCCACTCTATAATTTTATTGTGTGCATATTTACTCTCTATAAAACATGAAAAAAAATTTTGAATAAAGTCAACCTCAAATACACACCTTTGATATGTTATTTAAAATATAATTATTCTTAACATCCAAAAACTAGTTCAAATATTGAAATTTTAATGTACTTTAATTTTAATGTACATTTATATGATAAAGAGAAATGGAAAATAGAAATCATTTCTTGAGATAAGATTACAGTTCTACATAAGGCATAAATATAAATCTGACAATCTTCAAGTAGAGGATAACATAGAATATGTATGTGAAATACATTTGGTTTCACAATTCTGATAAACTTCCTACCATATGTAGTACCCATAGGTGTTCATGTTAAAGTGGTTAAGTATATGACAATGTTTCTTATGTTTTCTATACAAATATTCAATATAATTCACATATTCCTTATTTAATAAACTTAGCTAACAGACATTCCACAAGTATCTTTAGAAATTATTCAAAAACACTATTTAAAAAACACCAAGGGTTACATGCTCCAGCAATTTGGTTCCAATTAAAAGTCACACTGTGTCCCTATTGTTAATCTATGAATGGAAAAGTCTCAGTTCTTTCACCCAGCCCTGGACCCACCACAGAACTGACAGAAATGCCTGTTTCAGCTTCTTGTTTCCCCAAATTAGTATACATGAATGGCCTGAAGGATATAAAATTTCTGTGTACAGGGCAAACAGGTAGACTGGTTTATTCCACAAATTGTTGAAGAACCAATTTGATATGATTACAGACAGAGAGTACATGGCAAATAACAAGACAAAGGAGGTCACAGTTTTCAAGACTTTGACATGGACTTTGGTGCTGAGATCTTGGGATTCTTTGCCATAGAGCTGCATCTTCTTGAGATGTTTACTCAGGGAGAAGATTAAGAGCAGAACACAGATCAGGCACGTCACAAAGGGCAGGAAGTTCACGAGAGTGAATACAGTCATTTTGGAAAGATGCATAGCATCCTTGAATGTGGACTTCCCACTCACATTCCCTAAATAGTCTTTCATCTCCAGAGTTTCATACATAAGCACCACTGTAAGAACGAAGAGCAGTAACCCCAATGTCCCCAACAAAATCACCAGACTGACTCTGTTAACATTCCTTCTTAGGCGAAAAAAAATAAAGCTGGAGAAATGAGTTATTTTGAGAGCATAAAATATACTTAGGATAGTGGCGAACCAGGTGCTAAAATGGTTGCTTACTGTCCAAGCAATGTAAGAAATAAATCTTACTTTACTATAGACAGTTGGATGAAATGCATTTAAAGACCAACTTACTATTAGTGTCCAAAGCAAACTGATCCTGGACACAGCTAGGCCAGTAAGAATCCAGGCAGCTGAGGAGATCCTTTTCCCCTTCACCCAGTCCGTGCAGTTCACCAGGGCTATGAATACACTGGCAAAATTTCCAACAACAAATTCTGCCATTATGATGATGAGCAAAATTTTCCATAGTAAAATTATCATGTCGGAAGAAATAGAAAACAATCCAAGTGTAATATCACTTATCTCGATGCTTGACACACTGACTGTGAACTCTGTGAGCCCCTGACTTCTGGACGGGCAGTTAGCTCCCTTTCTTCTAACTTCTGTGACCACTGTCAAGTAGCAAAACATCAGAATACGAATGCAGTGGAAGAATTCAGCGCTGCTCTGTGGAAAACAAGGCTCTGCACACAGCTTGGATTCACTTTTTATACAAACTTCCACAGCCTGCTGTATTTCACAACTGATGTTACAGTGAAAACTCAATTCTCAGTTGGTAGCATGCAAATAGAAACATATTGTCTTTCACTGTTTTGCAATTTTTCCTTGTTCAAGCTGTCTAAAGCTTATGTTCCTGCAATTTACTTTCTTGTTGGTATAATTTTTGACTCTCTAAGTAATTGATGTTTACCTACAAATAGTAGGCAGTGTCGTGTGATCATTTTAATGTCAATATTTGTTGATGCTTTCTTTACTCTAGGCATTATTCTAAGCACTTTGCTGTTTCAGCTCAATAATTTTCACAAGAAATCCCATGAAACCAATATGCCATTATATTTTCAAGCTGTCTTTCTTTTCTATCTTTCACATAGGAAAGAAAACAGACAACACTTGTATTCTGAGTCTGGCTTGTGTCTCTTTATAACTGAACATACTCCTTTATATGCGTATACCACCTTTCCACTCTCCGCATAACCTTGGCTCCTAGCTTGATTTCATAGCTTGGCTGTTTTGCTTTTGCCACAATCAACACAGGTATTGATGTTATATCTACAGTATGATGATCTTGGCTCATTGAGATACATACTTAAACTTAAGTCATAAGAAAAAGTCAAAAAAAACAGTGCCGGGCGTGGTGGCTCATGCCTATAATCTGAGCACTCGGGAGGCAGAGGCAGGAGGATTGCTGTGATGTGAGCTGGAGGCTGAGCTCAGGGCCAGCCTGAACCACAAAGCGAGACCCTGTCTCAAAAAAAAAAAAAAAAAGAGAGAAAGATAATACAGAGGGTTATGATTTCTTGATATCCTAGCCTAATGTTCTGCCACACTTGGTTTCTGTATGTGCAGTAAAGTTCTTGCTATCTTTTCATTATGTGACTAGTATTACTTGAGATTGCCACAGTATCCTAAAGAATGAGTTAAATGGTGTTTTTATGGAATACACTGTCATTCCAAAAGACTCAGTATAAGTCTGATCCATATACTGCATGTCTTTACCAAAGTAGAATTTTTCATTGCAAATCATGAAGGGAAAGGTGAATTCTCATTTGTCAGCATGTAAATGAAAGCCTATTCGCCTCCATCATTCATTGATTTTTCCTGGTCTAACCCTTACCTAATTTGGATAAATCAAGTTCAGATGTCAGCTAGTAAAATTCTAACACTTAGCATGAGGAGCATAAAGAAATGTCTAAACTGATAGATGAAACTCAGGCACTCTGGACATGACCTGAATGATTCATTATCACTGAGGAGTTATTTGACCAAAATCCTGGTGCATGTAGAAACATGTACATGATTAGGTCTGCATATTTTGTCTTTCAAAATTTTCCTAGTTTTTGTAAGGGCTCCAGAAACTTTGTCTTATTGTCTATAACCCATGTAGAAACATTGCCATAACCACCCACACATATTACTTGGTCTCTGGAAAAAAATATAAGAATTCATACCATGAATTGTTATCCTGTCATCTCCAAAAGAGAAAAATGAGTCTCGGAGGATTTATTGAGATTTCTATCTCCTTTCCTACTCTGGCTTCTTAGCCCATAATATACATTAGGCATGTATATCCTATGTGAGTCTTTTACAAAGCCTTCAATCTAGAATCAGTCTGAAATTTAACTATTCATATTTAATAAAAATATTTGTGAGTTTTACAGATATTGCTAAAAATCTGTAATTTGCATTGGAACAACTTGGTCACAAAAGCTACTTAAGAATTTCTACCTAATCAAGAATAGGATATATGTACATGTTTCTTTTAATTTTCTTTAATATGATTTCATGAATGCCACAATAAAATTAACAGTGAGGTGTAGGGATCAGATCTGAAGCTAATTGGCCTCCTTGTGGACGGTGAAAAAGGGCATGCAGGTGTGTTGTAGGCTGCAGGTAGAAGCAGAAACACCTGACTGGAGGATTCCCATGAAACACCGGAGGCAGCTGAACCTTGTAGATCTCCAATTGTTCGTACCTGGGTACTTCTGCATAATAAAAAGTGCTGTTGGAGGATGGCTCACTGTTTTGTTCTTGGAAACCGTTCCCCTTGCTGGTTTTCTTGAAACTCATCCCTAAGTGTCTTGTTTCCTTCTTTGACCCCAGACTAACACCAACACTGAGGTTACATCCTGGCCCTTTCTTGTTCTACTTGCTACTGTGAAAAAGACACTTTAGGTGAAATAGTCTAAGTAGTCTTCATAGGTGAAAAATTAGATCTTCAAATCATATTTTATAATGTTGCTAAACTTATAGATTCCATTCCATAAACTTACTACATATTTTTGTGGACTCATTGGGTTATCCTTTAGCAAACATCCACTATCTACAAAACAAGCAAATCCATTTTGTCATTTTATTCCAAAATTTTCATGAATTTTTAAAAATATTTTTATGATGTATATAGGGGTTAGGGGTGGTAAGGTGGGTAGGAATATGGGAAAAAATGAAAAGTAAGTTGTGTCATATACTGGTACAAATTCTCATTGTTGAGTGCAATCATGATGTGTATATGTAATGTACCAATAAAGATTTCAATCAAAAAAAATTCAATCATCAAAAGAAGGGACAAGAAAAAATAGAAAATAGAAGGAAAAAATGGAAATAAAGCTTTTGTAAATAAGGAGGGAAAAAGAGGTCAGTGAGTAGGGACAGCAATGAGGAGAAAAGAAGCAGAAAGATATATCATGTACAAACACAAACTTCTATGATGGATTTTATCATTATGTATACTAAGATGTACCATTAACCTGTCCACCAATAACAAACCAGCTGAGAAAGAAACCTGGAAAACAATTCCACTTATAATAGTTTCAAAAAATGCCTAGGAATCAACCTAGGTTTGTAGAGGTCTTTAATCACTGCAGTGAAATTACTGAACTTTGGAAAAGAAAATGAAGACACCGAAAGATGGAAAAAAACCATCATGTTTACAATTGGCAGCATCAAAAAAAATGTTAAACCACCCTAGTACCAAAAGCAATCTATAGATTCACTGAAATCCACATCAAAATTCCAATCATATTTTTCACAGGTCTAGAAAAAATTGTGAAATTTACATAGAAACATAAAAGTCCTAAAATACCCTAAGTAATGAGAAGCAAAAGCCTGTGAAGCCTGTGGAAGCCATCACAATATCCAATTTTAAGTTATACCATGGAGCTGTAGGAACAAAATTAGCGTAATATGGGCACAAAATAGACATATAAACCAGTGAAATAGAACAGAGATTATAGAAACAAGTTCTCACTAATGACACTCTTCTGATTCTTAATAAAAAGGACAGAAAATGTACATTGGAGAAAAGTTCAGCCTTTTCTTTTAGCTTTTTTTGAGACAAAGTCTCACTTTGTAGCTTAAGCTGGCCCTGAACTCACTATGTAGCCCAGGCTGGCCTCAAACTCACACAGTAATCCTCCTGCCTCTGCCTTCCAAGTTCTGGGATTACAGGTGTAAACCACCATGCCTGCGAAGGTAAGCCTTTTTAACAAATGGTGCTAAATATATTGGATATCCATCTGAACATGACAAACTAGATCCCTACCTCTAGTCTCGTATAAAAATCAGTTCAAAGTGGATCTGAGACATAGGTATAAAGTCAGAAACATGAAAACTGCTAAGAGAAGACAAACAAAGCACTTGAGGCCATAGCCAGAAGCAAGACTTCCTGAATAGAACTCCAATAGCACAGAAAATAATTACCAAAAATGAGCAAATGGACTACATCAGATTAAAAAGCTTCTGTACAACAGAGAATCTACCAACAGATGAACAGACAACTTACAAAGTGGAAGAAAATCTTTCCAGGTTTTACCAGAATGCAGCTACCTTTCTGTTTCAACAGAGGAACAGATGAACAAATTGTAAAACATTTGTAGAATGAAATAACCACTCGGGAGGGAAAGAAATAAGCTACCCGTACAAATAAAAATGTGAATTACTCTTTGAGAAGTTTTACTGATGGAGGAAGTTATAGGGAAAAGAGTACAGACAGTATGATTTCATTTATATGAGAGATATTTTAAGGCAGAGAGCACACAAG
This sequence comes from Petromus typicus, assembly GCA_004026965.1. NCBI lineage: Eukaryota > Metazoa > Chordata > Mammalia > Rodentia > Petromuridae > Petromus > Petromus typicus. Next base: position 25,608 of record PVIR01007398.1, read on the forward strand.
CAACTATCTAAAATCTAACTGCAAAAGAGTAAAAAATAACATTAGAGGGCCAGGGATTTAGCTCAGTGGTTCCAGCTCCAGTCTTGCAAGCGCAAGGACCCGGGTTCGATCCCTGGTCACCACATACCATACTGGGTGTGGAGACTCACCCCAGCAGCAACCAGTACCACATACCACAGTGCCGGGCGTGGTGGCTCACGCCTGTAATCCCAGCACTCGGGAGGCAGAGGCAGGAGGATTGCTGTAATGTGAGTTGGAGGCTGAGCTCAGGGCCAACCTGAACTACAAAGCAAGACCTTGTCTCAAAAAACCTAAAAATAAAAGAAAATAACATTAGAAAGTGATAGAATTGTTCTATATCCTAATCATCATCATTCTTTCAAGACTGCACATAGTTATTAAAGCTCATCAAACTCTACATTTAAATATATTTAATACATTTAAGCTATAATTTACCATATGTAAATTATATCTCAGTAAACTTAACATTAAAAGTAAACACAATAAATAAAAATGAAAGCAAAGCTGGCATTTTCAAACAAACAAAACCCCAGCACCTCTCCAGTGAAAATTCCATAGGATGTCTCTATGGAAACCACTCTTACAATCTCTTGTTTTCTTGTAGCTCACTCTGTAGCCTGGGGATGGAACTCAGGAACTTGCACTTGCCAGGCCAGTACCAAAACCACTGAGCTAAATCCCAAGCCCTTAAAGAAATTTAAGAGTGGAATATAAAGGAAATGATTGATAATCAAGAGACGCAGATGTGGTTTAAAAGAAAAATAGAATATTTAAAATCAGGCCTCAGCTTCAAAGATGTCTTTTTTATTTCAAAAAGTACAAAAAAATGAATTTACCAACTTATTAACAGTAGCAGCATTAATGTTAGATGTGATCATATTACTACCGCTCACAGACAAGTATGACCTTCTGTAAGCTTTTTATCATCTTGTATTAAGTTTTATACTTTTCTCTATTCATTTGTCACATACCAAATTTAGTATCAATATTTACTGTTCTAGAACTTTATTGGTAACATATTTTGCAATAACAATTTTATAAAAAAGAAAAAAAAGAATTTTGAAGAATTATAATCTGCCCCAAACATATGCCTATGATATGTGATTTACAGTTCAGTGTTTTGACATCTGAAAGAGTCAGGAGTTCAAACACGGAAATCTAAACACAAATTTGCATAGGATACAAACACCATGGAGACCAACAATGATTTCTGCAGCAAAGTAGTCATGCTTTGTAAGGCATAAATATAAATCATGACTTCTTCAAACGGAGGATAACAGACTGTGTTGGTTTCATAATTCTGATAAACTTCTAACCATATTTTATATAATTAGTTCCTTTGTATAAAAATACTTAAGGGTACATTACTGACAATTTTTCTTACATTTTCCATACACGTACTCTAACACAAAAACATATATTCTACAGAAAAGGTAGAGAAAGACAAGAAATGTTACAGACTTGCTATCTGCTAGAAGTCACATAACATCGCTCTTACAGATAAGAACCTGACGGCTTCCGTGCCTTCAGCCAGCCCTTTTCCTGCCACACACCCAATACTAACATCTGTTTCAGTTTCCGGTTTCCCCAGATCAGGACACACGAATGGCTTGAAGGATATAAGACTCCAATAGCCTGGGAAAGCAAGTAAACTGGTTCATTCCGACATCTGTTAAAACTCCAACTCGATACAACTATAGACAGAGAGTACAGGGCAAATAACAAGAGATAGGAGACCCCAATTTTCAACGCTTTCACGTGGACCTCCGTGCTGAGATCTTGGGGCGCTTGCTGGGTTGACGCATCTGTCTAAGATATTTACAAAGGGAATAGATTAACAACGGAAAACAGACGGTGGACGTAATAAAGGGTATGAAGTTCGTTGGAGTATTTAAACTCATGATGGCAATGCCTCCCAGTGCCTCCCAGCAATGTCTTCCAAGTCACATTTCCTTCAGTCTTTCAGCTCCGTTGTCTTATATATATATAAAAAAAAAACAATCAAGAGTCTAAAAGGAAATAACACAAAACAGTGCGGCAGTGTCAGTACAAGAGCACTGTTAATTTTCTTCTTTAGGTGAAGAAAAATCAGATTGGAGAAATTGGCTACTTTGAGCAAATAAATTATGCTGAGGCTGAGAGCAAACCAGGAGCTAAAATGGTTGGTTGCTGCCCATAAAATATTAACAATCATTCCACTATGTAAAGCTGAGTTAAATAGAGTAAAACCCCAACCTATGAACATTATCCAAAGCAAGCAAATCCTGGACACAGCCAAAGCTGTGAGAATTCCATCAGCTGAGAAGATTCTTTGTCTCTTCACCCAGTCAGAGCAGTTCACCAGGACTATAAAGACATTGGCAAAATTTCCAACAAACTCTGCCGTGATAGAGATGGTCAGAATGCTCTGGAGTACACTTATCATGATGCAACAAATAAAAGAGAAACACAGACTTCGCATCAATGATGGTGAATTTTCAATTTTGTCTTTGAATTATGAGTACCTTTGACTTCTGGATGTCTCTCAAATTCCATGGTGGTCAAGCAGGAAAGAACTAGCCTAAGCTGCCGAATGAATTCAGTGGTGCCTTTATAGGAAACTGTTTTGCCAAACAATTCAAATTAACTCTCATTCCTACTCCTTGTCATAGGCTGGTATACATCATAGCTGATGTTTAATGAAAGATACACTCTTATTCGCTGTATACAAATAAAGAAAAGTCTTCTCCCAACCTCAAGCAATGTTTTCCCAGTTTCACCTCGCTCTAATTTGTGTTTATCACTGTAATTGCCTCTGAGTAAAATCCTAGAACTAAAAACATCAGTGTGTAAATGGTTTGAGGAAACGTAATTATATTGAGAATCATGAACACTAGGGACTTATCTTGCAAATGCCAGTTCGATGCAGAAAGTATCCAACATTTTCCTATCAAAGGCAGCCATGTTTTCTTGGGAACTTCCGGAAGATCGATATGCCATAAATCCAGGTCAGCGATAACTAGTACCTAAGAATATCTAGGGCTTTATTCTGAGAGACTTTTAAACATGTATGCACATGCACACACACATACATGCAACCTCATGTGTGCAAAAACATCACAGGAGCAGAAGGAATTATTGTCCCATAATCTCTAAATGGCAAATGTCTTTTGTGAACATCCGGGAGGTATAAACAGAACTTTTGCATTTCAGAAGTTTCACTTATTATATATATATATATAATAATATATATATATATAAATATATATATATATTTCACTTATTATATATATATATATATATATCTGATTATATATCTGATTATATATATCATGATATATATTTCAAATATATCTCATTCTTAGATTTTTGTTAATTTTATTGTCTTCAATCCTGTTAACATTTAAATATGAATTATTTCACTAAAATAATCAGCAATTTTCTAAGTATTTCTCAGTTACTTTAATGAAGGTATATTTTCCATTATAGAGTAGAAACTACTCTCTATGTAAATACTGAGATGTATTTTTCACTAGTTAATTTTTCTGATGATCTAATTTTTAAAGATTAGTAAGCATTAAAATTAAGCTCATGTTGTAGATTAAACCAGGATATTTAGTGAAGACCAAAAAAATAAAAAAGTGCTACTCATAAAAGAAGAACTGGTAAATTAGACTTTCAAGTAGGCACAGTACAATTTGAGCTAAATACCCAGCCTGAATTAGACTTTAAATAAAGATCAGTAAAACATGAAAATATTTAACATAGACTTGGAGGAAAATATAGAGAACAGATTTATTATAGACATGACAAAAGAATGCTTTTTATGTATCTACAGGGAACACTTTCAAGTCAATACTAAGATAAATTCTAAATTTGGGGGAAATAGGTAAAAGTTTTTAAAGTGTCCTTGATAATTGTAAAGAAAGGAAAACAAAAAATCTCAGAAAAGTAGTAGAACTGTAGAGTCTTTATAAATAGGAAGGAGCAGTAGGGTTGATAGGTACATCTTGATATTGTCTATAATGTATATTAATCTAAGTTAAGGAGGCAAAATATATTCTCAACAATTGTCAGTGTGGATATTCATTTGTATGGTCTTGCTATTGTTTATAATGTTTAATATATTAAAGAAAGTTATTGGTTAAAATGCCTTGGACAAATCACACTAACAAATCCTCATAAAAGGAGGCCCAATACAATTATAAAAGGAAAATTTAAATAAAGGTACAATGAACTGTCATTATAAACTCAAATAATTCTGAAAATAAGACCAAGCACATCATATTTGGAGAATCATATAAAGCAAAACAAAGATATACTAACTGATGCACTCATATATGCCTGCCGTTCAATGCATTTTTTTCCTTATCCTTCCTTTCCTTATCCTTATCCATCACGTCGTATGAGTGGAAATTATCCTTGATTCCATTCTTACCTTGTCTGGAAAAGATTGTTATCTTTCCCTAGCACCTCTTGGTGAGACAGAACATTCAGCGCTTCCATCCAGAGGGGCAGATGGAGCAGGTCGTGCTCCTCAGGGGTGAGAGTGGCCCTTGCTTTCCATGTTTTCTAACAGGCCATGTAGCTCCTGTGCCACCTCCCACTCCACAGAGCAGCACACGTGGTTCTTTGCCTGTCTCTGTCCTCCTTCCACAGCTCAACTGTGTCACTCTGAAGAAGAGAAGCAATAGAGACAGTGATCACTGGACAGTAACTGGCCTGCAAGTGCATATGTTGACGGCTGTGGCACCCGGGAGGTACGGAACCCTGGAAGATGGGTCTAAAGGGAGGAAGCTGGGTCACGCAGCCATGCTCTCAAAGGGAATATTGGGACCTTACTGCCTTTTCTCTCTTTGCTTCCAGTTCTTATGAGGCAATGAATTTGGCTCTACCATAAGCTCCCTGGGAAATGGTCTGTCTCACTGCAGGTGCCAAGGCAGTTGACCCAAATGATCATGGACGGAACTTCTGAAACCATAGCTCAAATTAAGCCTTTCTCCTTTTAAATTGATGATACCAGGTCCTTTGTCACAAAGCTGATTCACTCGGGGATCTTTCTGCTTTTACACTGATGGTATGTGTTTTTCTGAAACTTATGCTAGTCTACTTTGACTTATCAAAATGTTCCTCCTTTAACTGTACAACTGGGAGAAGTTTAAAAATATGTAATGTTCCCTTATTTCCTCACTACTGATTGAAGGAAATAAAGATGGGATCACCTGTCACAGGGAATACTCATCTTTCTCTACCACCCTGGAAACTTTTAGTACATATGTTCCTGCTGTTTTCGCAAACGTTGCTGAATTTCTCCATTGGTGCCTTGCTAACTCATTAGCTACTGAGGAGCAGTTGTGTTGTGGTCCTCTTTTCCATCACAGTTTGGCGTGTTTCATGCCTGGTATCTGCAGTGAAGATCACAGAGCTGACATGAGTGGGTAGGAAGAGAGGGAGGGTGCAGCCTGGAGATTCCAGGTGATCGCAATTATGCCACAGGAGCTCCAGTTCCGGTGGTTAGAGGGAATAGCCATGCTGGGTTAGGGAGAGGCAGACAGCAGCGGGAGGCCCATTGTGCAGGGGGAGCTGTTCATCTCGGTGTGTGCTGCGTGGGATAACACAGATGTGCTTCTCACAAGCACAGAAGACTGTTTTAAGTCTTGCTGAATGTATTAATAGTACATAGAACTTATTCTAAAACATTTAAAAGAATTTTAAAGACTATCAGAATACTAACTTGCCACAATGCACAACCAATGTGTAACTAACAAAAATATCAGAATTACTGAACCAAAATAGGGAGTTTTGAATCTAAATAATTGTCTTTGTGTGTGAGATGTGAGTGTGGGTATATATGGATTGTGTGCATACCTTTGTAAAAACTAAAATGATAAATATATATTAATTCAGTATCAAACATTTGAAAAATTATGGCATCTGAGACACCAATAGGTAATTCATAACATCCATTAGAGCTTCGTACAACATATGCATAGCCAAGTACAGTATGAATTTTCAGGTGCTTAAGGAATCTCAGTGCTTCAGAAGTTTCACAGATTAGTTTAGATTTTGTTGCATTCTGTATTTAGAATTTGTCATTTTGTTTTCCTAGATCTCCAGAACTTAAATTCAAATACAATATACATCTAAAGCAAAAAGGACAAAAAGATGTAAATAGATACAACTCTGTTCTATGTTTTCTTCATCACCTACCACAACAGACGCCAGACTCCTGTACGTGAGGTTTACAGGACTCAGATAAAACTCAGCTGGGATGTCAGGAAAACACAAGATTTGTAAGCAGAATTCACTGAACTAACATTTGCAAATTTTGCTTTTTGTTTTGGTTTGATATTGTGTATGGGATAGACTTTTAAGGAAAATGTACTTTGAATTTTTAAAGAATCCGATGTATGCAAAATTATAAATTTATGCATTGATACATTTTTAGTGGTGATAGTACACATCATTCATAATGAATAGTGTCACAGTAATCTTATTCGGTATGATTTTTAGTGTGGAGTTCATAGTGGGAAATTTAGGAAATGGATTCATAATCCTGGTGCACTGCATGGACCTGGGCAAGAGTGGCGAGATCTCTGTGGTGGATCACATGCTCACGGCCTTGGCATTCTCCAGGATTGTTCTGATCTGGTTTTTACTCACAAGCTGGATGATGCATGTATTTGACCCATCTTTCTTTATGAGTGTCACAGTGATACGGGTAATTAACGTTCTTTGGACTGTGACTTGTCATTTTAATGCCTGGTTTGCTACATGCCTCAGTGTCTTTTATTGTCTCAAGATAGCCAATTTTTCTAACTCCATTTTCCTTTACTTTAAGTGGAGAGTTACAAACGTGGTTTCAGTGACATTGCTAGTGTCTCTTGGTCTCTTGTTTTTAAATATTTTTCTGTCAAATATATATCTGAGTGTCTTCCTTGATGAATACAAAGGAAACATGTCTTACCTCTTCAGTTTACATGACTTTCCTGAATTTTCAAAATTTCTTTCATTCAGCAACATTATGTTCACATTCATACCCTTTGCTGTGTCCCTGAGCACTTTCTTGATGCTCATATTCTCACTGGGGAAACATCTAAAGAGGGTGCAGCGCAGTATCCGAGGGTCCAGGGACGTCAGCGCCACGGCCCACGTAAAGGCCTTGCAAAATGTGGTTGCCTTTCTCTTACTATACATAATTTTCTTTCTGTCACTTTTGTTACAGTTTTGGAAATATGAGGTTCTTCTTCTCTTTTATCATATTGCTGAAATTACTTTTCCTTCAGTACACTCCATTGTCTTAGTTCTGGGAAACGTGAAGTTGAGACAAGTCTCTTTTTTGCTGTTGAGGAGGCTGAGGTGTGGGTCAAAAAATGCTAAACCTTCAGAGCCGTAGACCAGTTAGGGGGATCGTGTGTTTATTCTAAGAAGAAAGTCAATTTGTGGGAAATTCTTCCATTTACAACTGTCCACATCACAAATATTCTACTGTATATAATTTTGTAAATTTTACAAAAATATGTTTGAAATCAGACCTTTTGAAAGACATTTTCATCTTAACAGTAAAAATCTGAGCATATATAATAATATATTTACACATGGAGGTAAGGTATAAATACCAACAGCATAGGCATTTGTTATTCCTTTTAAGCATAAGAAAGCTTTATAGTAACAAAGAGTGTTAATTTTTATCATTTATTCATTTTAAGGTTTTAAATGAAAAACATGATATGGAGAATGTATATGTTCTAAGAAATAGAACTTTATAATTTTATACACATACAATATTTCCAATGTATATGATGTGAGAAAATACAAGATAAAATGAACAATGTACAGATTGTTGGAATCAAATATATTAAATATGTTATTTGAAATATAATTATGAACTTAAAGACTTCCACAGAATCAGGAGAACGATTTATTCCAAATTCCTATGTGCTTTCTTATATTCAAATGAATAATTTTTTTAGCACATTGTCATTAGGAGTGTATAATTTACTTTTGAAAATTACATATCACAGTCTATTTTAATTTTAATATACAAGAATATCAAAACATGTTTATGATAGTCTTTTGATTAAGTATTGTACTGAAAAATAGATATTTTAAATATATTTTGTCATCACTATCTTTTAAATTATTAAAGGGAAAACATGCAAGTCATTATAGGAATAGGAAATCAAAATAACTTATGAATGGAAAACACATAATTAAGATAAAAGTTGTTGTGCTTAAATGTTACAAGTATCAGTTGTGTGGCAGATTGAAAGTAAATTAAAAACTATATGAATTTGTAAAGTAGGTGAAAAATGTAGAATGATGTATGTTTAAAAGGTGCAAAGAGAGAGTGAGACACGAGCCTGTGCCCTGTATGTAGTAGTGCTGAGTCTTCAGCAATATACAGTTCTATGCAGACATTCCTCACTGAAAACTTACCTATCGTGTCAACTCTTCGTGCTTATATATCACGTACACTCTTCAGATGTAAGACTCACAACTGGAACTTAGGACCCCCTCATTTTTGTACAGTTCTGTACATATATTGATAAGACCTCATTGTCTTGTTTTTATACAGTACAACTTATAATACAGTACTATAACTTTTGCTGTCTGTAGCGTATAATACAGTATGTAGTTTTGTTCTGTTACATAATACTGCATGAAAGAGTTAAGCAAATAGGGCCGGGGAGTTAGCTCAGTGGTTCCGGCGCCTGTCTCGCAAGCGCAAGGACCTGGGTTCGATTCCCCGGTAACCACATAACAATACTGAGTGTGGAGACCCACGCCCAGCAGCAACCAGTACCACATACCACAGTGCCGGGCGTGGTGGCTCACCCCTGTAATCCCAGCACTCGGGAGGCAGAGGCAGGAGGATTGTGATGTGAGTTGGAGGCTGAGCTCAGGGCCAGCCTGAACCACAAAGTGAGACCCTGTCTCCAAAAAAAAACCTAAAAAAAGAGTTAAGCAAATAAAAGCAGTCATGAAATTGGAGTTTCTTTTGACCATTTTTTTCTTCTGAATATTGTAATTACAACTCCTCATATAGTGACTAACTCAGACAAAGACCCAGTTGCAGGAGCAGAACTCAGCCATTAAAGGAAGAGTAACTGTATCTTTTTACAAATAAAAATGTATTTATTCAGATTAAGATTAGGGTTAGGTTTATTTTGACTCTTGGTTGTAGGTGGTTCAGACTTATTTGGCTCCCTGTAAAGCAGAAAAGTCATGAGAGAAGCATGCTTAACCTTTGTCAACTAGAAATCAGAGAAGGAAACGAGACAGGGACACACCCAGTTACACCCTTGGGACTCCACCTCTTCTGCCCGGTCGCCATGTCATAACAGCACACTGAGCTGTGAATTCATCAATGGATTAATCCACATGGAAGTGTAGGACCACATGGCCCCACCACCTTCCAACAGCCCTACCTCTTAACATGTGAGACTTTCAGTAGGTGTCAGGGCTGGCAGTGAGAGGTATCTTGTCTGCTGTCAGGAATGAATTCCTCGATAAAGAAACAAGCTGAGATCTACGAAACCAGCAAGAGCAACTGACAAGAGTCAGAGGGTTAAGTCCCTTCAGTGCCTTCATTATCAGATATAACAAGACATACTCATATATAAATTCTGTGTGTCTGTGCATGATTGCGCTGCACATGAGCATTTTCTATTTGTCTGTGTCCACATGATTTTTGCATGCACACAGGTGATTAAATCTTTTAAATAATAAAATTATGCATAGGTATTAGTTATCAGTTGTCAAAGGAGTTCTGGCCTTTCAAAGGATGTATGTTTTATGTTGATTTTATTTATTCAAATATAGTTCCCATTTTATAGAGAGCAAAGACAATTAATAAAAATTTCAGTGCTTTGGATAAAACATTTTGAATTCTTTCTACATGACTAGCATCATAAAGACAAATATATAGTGCTGATTTTACTAAATGTAACTAATCTTCATCAAGTGAATTCAACACTCACTATAGGACCATGTTTTGAGGTCTAGAATTTTACTAAAAGACAACTCAAGTTGACAAACACAAATTATGGGGGGCTGAAACAAGGAAAAAATTGCTTCAGAATGAAAGAGAATATGTTTCTATTTGCATTCTGCAAATGAGAATGCACTCTAATGTCACTTATGATATACACCCATCCATGTCAAGGTGTATGAATAGTTAATTTGAGCAATTTGGAAAAAACAACTGTCTCTATAAAGGCAGCATTGAATTCACCCACTAACATACTATACTACTTGCTTCCATGATGATGGTAATAAGAGAAACAAGATCCTGACTTCCCACCCTTAAGTCAAGGGTGCATAGAATTCAAAGGCAAGTTGTGAAGGAATTGCAAAAAGTGATATCAGGACTGCCTTTTTTTCCCCTATTTGTTCAGCTATGGCAAGTGTACTACAGAACGTTTTGACTATCATTATAATGGCAGAGTTTGTTGCTGGGAATTTTGCCAGTGTCTTCATAGCCCTGGTGAACTGCACGGACTGGATGAAGGGAAAAAGGATTTCTACGGTTGATGGAATTCTCACTGCTCTTGCTGTCTCCAGGAATCTCTTTATTTGGATCATTTTCCTAAGTTGATTTGTGACCTTGTTTAATCCAGATACGTGGAGTCGTCCAATAAGAATTGTTCTTCTCAGTACCTGGGTAATAACCAACCATTTTGGCACCTGGCTTGCCACTAGTCTCAGCATATTTTATTTGCTCAAAATAGCCAATTTTTCTAATTTGATTTTTCTTCGACTAAAGAAAAGGGTTAACCGTTTCAGTTGTGTAATATTATTGGGAACTTTGATGCTATTGTTTTCAAATCTCGGGATGATATATGTGGCTGAAGCAATGAAGATGGAAGAACATGAAGGAAATGTGACTTTGAAGACAAAATTCAGTAATGCTGCAGGTCTTCCCAGTGTGACCACATTCACTCTAGCGAACACCATATCCTTTATTACATCCTTGATCTGTGTTTTGCTGTTATTCTACTCCCTGGATAAGCATCTTAGGAAGATGCGGCTCCATGGGGAAAGATCCTGGGATCGTAGCACCAAGATTCACATGAAGGCTATGCAAAGTGTGGTCTCCTTTCTCTTGTTATTTGCCATATCCTTTGTGTCTGTAATATCAGCAAGCTGGAGTTTTAATTGGTTTCAAAATGAGCTAGTGTACTTGGTCTGCCAGATCACTCAAATATTATATCCCTTGGCCCACTCATTTATCCTGATTTGGGGAAATAAGAAGCTTATAGAGAATTTTCTTTTGGTTGTGTGGCACGTGAGATGCTGCCTGAAAGAACAGAAATATTCCAGTTGATTTTATCAGCAACAAGGACATGGTGTGACTTCCAGCAGAAACCAAAGTGGTGGAGTGTCTAAGGTTTGTTGCATCTTTCTACTTTTCCCATATTGTATTTGAGCAATTTCAAAAGACATTTCTAGAGTTTGTTCTCTGTACCTATCAAATAAAAGCATTTTTTGTGTTAGAATATTTATTCGGTATACACAAAAAACATTGTCAGTAGTGTACCCTTAACCATATTTTCCATGCAAACCACTTCATTATACAACTGATCAAAATTATAAAACCCTGTACATTCCCTATACATATACTGTTAGTATATGTTATACTTTTTAGAACTTTTAAGGATACAGACAACCCACTGTGATATGCATACCAAAGTTTCACCACTATGACTATATGTTATCCTCCACTAAATTTATGTTCTCTCTTTATTCTTTATAATTATTAGCTTATGTAGAAGGAAATCCTTGCTCTTTCCATTGCTATTTTTATATAGATAGATATAGATCGATACAGAAATGTAAACACACAATAATATGTAATTTGAAACTTCAACTCTTTTAGGTATCAAGAACATTCGATTATAAATTGCACATCTAAGATGTTGATTTTATGTTGATTTAATGTATTCAAATATTATTCACATTTTACAGACAGCAAAGAGGACTAATATAAAACATGCACATGATATAATTCTAGGCTTACATTTAAGATAAATGTAGTATATGAGTATTCATACAGAGTGTAGAGAAGTAATAGATTTGATACAAATAGACAAAAACTTAGAAAGGACTATATCTATCATAAGAGATGAAAGAAACAGGGTCATGATAATGATTTGATTTTCCTGAAATGCATTTCCTGTACTTCTTGAAACAGAGAAGACCTATCTCGAACCTGAAGCCTCACTTCATATACGGTATTTTTTTTCCCTAAACCATATCAGAGCCTCTGGGGTACTTCTTTTCAACTAGGTAATATACGGCTTCATGATGATGGAAAATATAAAAACATTCATTTCCATTTAATGTTCAATTTTCATTTAATGTTCCATCATATGTTCAAAAGACTGTCAGAACCATATTTTAGTATTCTTGTGCATTAAAATTAAAATAAACTACATTGGAGAATGCAAAATCTTTCCTAACATGAATTATACATTCCCAATGACAACGTGTTAAAAGAGTTATAAATTTATAACTAGTATGAGAAATAAAAAATGGAAGTAAAATTGTCTCATGATTCTGAGGAATTCTTTAAACTCATTTAAGTTTTTTATATTTCAAATGACAGATTTAGAATATTTGATGTCTAATGTTCTATACTTTATTCATAATTTTATGGTATAATTTATACCCATACATTAAAACATTTTACGCATATCAAACCATAAAGTTGTAATACTCAGGAACTGGTTGATATGCATACATGTGTATGTTACACATTATAGGTTTCTTGCTTAAAATCTTAAATTAACAATTATAAAATGTTGGTATTTCTTGTTATAAAATTTTCTTATACTTACACACTCTGCACTGACATACAACCATGTAGCTATATATACACATACCTCTGTTTGTGCACTTAAGGTTATGTCTCTGGCCAGAGCTTACATTAAACATACTTCTGTAAAATTTCAGAGTTGCATACATTCAAATATTTGGGAAGTACAAAGTTTCAAAGCAAGAATGACACGAGATCTAGTTCCACCCTGGGGCCTCCTAGGAAATTATGAGGCACCAGTGCACGTGTGTAATCAACTCGCCGTCTCTCAACTTGTGTTCAGCAGCAAAATCACACACCTCATCACGTTATCTCACATCGTCTCTTGGCTCAATCTCCGTATCTTTACTTGACTTCTGGCCTGGACTTCACTTTCTAACCAAATGGTATCACTTTAATCCCTGATAATTATTGAGTTTCAAAAGCCTCGTGCAAGGCTATTTATCAGATTTTATAATTTTTGCTTCTTCGTTATTTTAGTTTACAATATACCAAATCAGAGTGTATTTTAAAACCTCACTAAAAAATAAGTAACATTGTAGAAAGGAATTTGGTTAGTCCGGGTGTCAGCTCAGAGGTAGAGTGTGGGACTCACATATGCAAAGCCCTGAGTGTGTTCCCCTGCACTGAAACAAAAAGATAAAAAGAAGAAAGAATGAAGAATGGGGTACTAATTGCATTTTCGAATATCACTTTGTATTAAAGAGGCAACTAGAAGATATAATAACAACACTCAAAATACAAATCTATATACATATTTAACAAAAAATTTACATATTTTAAAAACTACTTCATTGCCACAGTGTGATCTGATTTTGTGTTTTCACTTCATTTTCTAATATAGCTGCATCAAAGCTATATTCCAGTGATATTCTGCCTAGAATTGTAGAATATCCAATCCTCTGCTCTGAGAAAGGATCCTCTGTGGATAATCCTGTAGCTCAGCATGAAACCAGACCCAGGAAATCCAAGCAATCAGAAGATTTTGAGAAGCATTTTTATTTTTGTTGCTTTACCAGTCTTTATATAATTTATTCATTTATCTATTTTTTTATTCATAAGATGTCATTCTAAACAACTAGCTCATTGCCAGTATTTAGGAATAAAAAGTAAACAAGATGCACATTGTCTCAGCTTCAGGGATGCACATAATATACCAGGGAAGAGTTATAACAAACACACAAATAAGTAAATCAGTTAGCAATATGATATGCACTAATTCTTAGCTATACATTGTCTTAGGAGATAATGCTAAAATTTTATAACTCCAAATGCTAATTTAGCTATTCAGTTCTTGTATAAGATCATACACTTCCTTCCTCCTATAACTAATGACTGAGTGTGTCAATACAATCTCTCATTTCCATATTTTATACAAGGTTATACTAAAGTAGACCTTTAACAATTCCCTGTAATTATAAAGCACATTTCAGGTTAATCACTTTCATGGTTGAAGAAATTTCATAAAATTATGCATAGCCATTTCCATACTGTTTTTACAGTGAGCATACCTATAGCATCGGAAGGGTTAGAGACTTCACATGTTGTTTAAAAGAGTGTTTAAAAGGGCCGGGGAGTTAGCTCGGTGGTTCCGGCGCCTGTCTTGCAAGCGCAAGGACCCGGGTTCGCTCCCCGGTAGCCACATAAAATACTGGGCATGGAGGGCCACGCCCAGCAGCAATCAGTACCACATACCACAATGCCGGGTGTGGTAGCTCATGCCTGTCATCCCAGCACTTGGGAGGCAGAGGCAGGAGGATTGCTGTGAAGTGAGTTGGAGGCTGAACTCAGGGCCAGCCTGAACTACAAAGCGAGAACCTGTCTCAAAAAAAAAATACATAAATTTTTAAAACTTTCTGTTTATTTTTAAATAAGCATGAAATAAGAATTTCTGAAGAAATAAATTATACCTCAAACATACATCTTTTTGTATAATTAGGTAGTTTGTAAAAAATCTGACCATAGTCTATTGACAGTTTTTCTAATGTTTTCCATGTGTGTGCACTAATACACAAACACATAGAAACTTTCCTTTAATAGCTAAAATACCTTTCTAGAAATGTCTTTGGAAAGCACTCAAACACACCATGTAAAAGTAACCAGTATCAAGTACAAAATCTACAGATTCGATAACTTTGATTTCTGCTACAAGTTAAACTATGTCCCTGTTATTGACATGGATTCAAAGATTTCCATTTTTTCAGCCAGCTCCTTGCCCACCAAAGACATGACAAAAATGCCTGTTTCAGCTTCCTGTTTCCCCAAATCAGGATACAAGAATGACATGATGGATATAAGGTCCCAATAACCTGGGAAAAAAAGAACACTGTTTTCTGAATCCCATTAGAAAACCAAGAAGATATGATCACGCAACAACAGTATGCAGCAAATAACAAGAGAAAGGAGATGACAGTTTGCAAAGCCTTCACGTGGATCTTGGTGCTGGGGTCGTGGCATCCTTTGCCATAGATCTGCATCTTCCTGAGATGTTTGCACAGAGAGTACATTAACAACAGAAAACAGATCAGGGATGTACAAAAGGGTATCATGATCACTAAATGAAGTAAAATCATTCTTGAAATTTTTTCACAGTCTCTCAATTCAGTCTTCCAAGTTATATTTCCTTCCCATTCTTTCACACCCATTGTCTTACATACATGTATCATGTCAATCTGAACAAGTAGTAACACCAAAGTCCCCACGAGTACCCCTAAAATAACACTCTTAACTCTTCTCTTTAAGCAAAGAAAAACAAGGTTGGAGAAATTGGCTATTTTGAGCAAATAGAAAATACTCAGGTCAGCAGCAAGCCAGGTGCTGAAATGGTTGGTTACTGACCAGGTAATTGTAATGATTTTTTGATTCTGTAAAGATGAATCAACCAAAGTTAAAAACAAGTGTATTACAATTACCCAAAGTAAACCAACCCTGGAGACAGCCAGAGCGGTGAGAATTCCATCAGCGGAGGAGATCTTTTTTCCTTTTCTGGTCCAGTCAGTGTAATTCACCAGTACTATGAAAACATTGGCAAAATTTCCAACAGCAAATTCTGCCATGACTAAGATCAAAATGCTCCATAGGAAACTTGTCATATCTGAAAAATCAGAAAATCTAGGGCTAATATTACTGGTCTTGATTCTTCTAATATACAGACTGTGAGACTGTACGCTCTCAACTTCTGGATGGGAAGATCACTGTGAAGTAGAAAACCAGCAGAGTATGATCCTTGACAAATTCAGTCCTGCCTTTATAGAAAAAATTTTTTCCCTCAAAGAGCCAAAACTAGCTCCTATTCATCCACCCAGCCATGGGGGTCAGCATATATCATAACTGATGTTAGAATAAAAGTTGCATTCTAATTCTCTAGAATGCAAATAAAGAGATATTATCTTTCAGTATCATGTAGTTTTTCCTTGATTTTTTTCCTCTATAATTTGTATAAGTCCAGTCTAGTTTCCTAAAGGTAAAATTTTACATCTCAAAACAGGTACCATCCAATGAATATCTAAATCACTTGATGAAGTTTTATTTCATTTAGAATCATTGACCCTGTTGATTCATTTTAATGACAAATTTATGCAGGAAAAAAAAATCCCAAAGCTTGCAAACAAAAAAGATGTAAATGAGTTCTAGTATATACAGTAGACATTGTGTAATAGAAAATATTTAAAAGGAAATAGGTTGTAGGGGCAAATAACGAGGGGAAAAACAATATGATAGTAATTTTAAAAAAGGAAACAGCTTATGTATATAGGAGTGGGGGTTGTAGGGTGGGTAGGGGAATGGGAAAAAATGAGAGTCAAGTCGTGTCATATACTGGTACAAACTCTTAATGCTGAATGTGACGATAATGTGTTTATATAATGTACCAATAAATATTTGAAAAAAAGCGACTAAGTCTTTCTTGTGAAACCAAGAAAACCAGTTCTTAAAGATCTCATGACTGATAACTAATTCCCATGTATTATTTTAATCTGTAGAATCTGAAAAATATACCTGTGTAAGCACATACACACACACAAACATCTATGCACGTATCTTTTATGAATGGAAAGATCTGTTGCTCTGTGACCTTCTAAGTGAAGAATGTGTTTCAAAAAAGTTGTATAAGGTCAAATAGTGCTCTTTCTCCTTCATACTTTTCAGCGCAATAGTATTTTGCAAATACATCTTTCATGCCTAGACCTTTTGTAAAGTTGCTCTCTTGGATTTAGTTCATATTTGAATACCAATTATTTATTTGAAATAATCAGCAATTTTCTAAGTAGTTCCTATTCAACATATGTTCTTCACTGAAAAACTTCTCCATGTATAAGCGTTCAGTTTTATCTTTCTCTAATTAATTTTTGATGACTTAAATCTTTAACATTGGTTGGTGTTAAAATAGCCTCATGTTACAGACTTATTCCTTCCAAGTACTTACAGTTAACTGATTTTATGAGAAGATCTTGGAGTCACACTTCCACAGGAAATCAGATTCTGTGCTTTACACCTCTGATTTTATACTTGCTTTACAACTTCCTTCTGCTTCAGAATAATTACCATAAAACAAAGAGAGAAATGACACCCTCATTGGCTTCATATGAAGGAGTACCTAAAAATTAAATCAAAATTGATCTTTGACCTAAAAGGAAGAAATAACATAACGGGGAGCTAGGGATGTAGCTCAGTGGCATTGCACCTGCCTGGTGACCTCAAGGTGCTGAGTTTGATCCCTGTTACCACCAAAAAAAAAAAAAAAAAAGGAAATAACATAATAAAACATTTAGAGGAAGCCATCAGAAAAAGTTGCTTTAAACTTTGGTTGGGAAGACCTTTTAGATTCATCAAACCATGGCACATAAATCTAAAAATTAATAACATGGATTGAAAATTCACAAATTTTCTCTGACTTCAAGATTGTACACTAATGATTCATCAAACAAAATACACAGATCAGTAGAATGGACCAAGAAACAAAATGTATGAGTATGCTGTATACAAGAATTACATTTAACACAAAAAGAAATTCAGAGGTTATAAATCAAATAATGGAGGACAATATGCCACACAACAGGAACCTAAAGACAAGTGGGAATCAGTGTCCTGTTTTCAGGTGGTGTCCTGCTGATGATCAGAGACAAAGAAGGATACTGCAGAGTGGCTAACAGAACTAACTACTCAAGTTAAAGAGATGACAATTACAAACACAAGCACCACACCACAGGGCCCCCAGCTTCATAAAGCAAAGGCTAATAGATGTAAGAGAGAAGGTAGATATCAACACAACTATAATGAGGATCTTAATAACCCACTATTACAGGTAGATAAAATACACACCAAGTTGGAAAAAACAAAAACTATTTGATATGAGTAGGTATTCTTAGATAACAACATTATTACTGTTACTGAATCTTCAGGCCAGCATCTTACTAGGGGTAAATGCAACAAGAATTTGATATCAAAATGACATTCTAATAAATAAAACATTAGCCACAGTAACACTGTCCTATAAAGTAGCTTAATTTTTAAGTAAATTTTTATTCTCCATATATTCTTATAAATGTGATTTCTTGCCTAAGAATTCCATCATCACCAAGTGTGATATAGAATATGTATGGCTTACTTCTCTTTGTCTTTTGATTCCTAAAATCCTGTTGTTAGAAATAAAAGTATGTTTATAAAAATACCTCATTTATTTTAATTTTCTTATCAGAAGAATTTTACCTACACTAAAAGGTAAATCTTCTCACAGTTACCCTCAGGGAAATTTAAGACTGTTTTATGAATCGTGTTCAAACATTTCACTTTAAACTTAAAACACCCTCAGTATCTAAGTCTGAAATTATTAAAGTGAGCCTGACCTTTATTGTGTGCTAATATACCTTATGCTCACAAATATAGTCTTTAGAAAATTAGACATTGTCCAAGTTATGTATACAGTCATTCCAAAATAAAGCATTAAGATGCACAAGGATGACAGTGTTGCCAGCTAAATGACAAAAACTTAATGATAGATGTGATCATAGTCCCACTCTCTGGTGGCAAAGCTCATCGTGGCGGAACACTGATATCCTTCTCCATGGCTTCTAGAAATACTTCCACCTCGTGCTTCATCAAGACTAACCTAAAACCAACATTCATCTAGTGAATTTAATTGTCATTTTCTTTTTGCTACCTTCTCAGAATTACAGTAAAAATAACCTCAAAAACAAAGCTCTGGATTTTTGTTTGCTTGTGGAAGCTTTTTATATGGATATGTGCATATCATCTGTGTTATGATACATTATCTTTATTTCATTCAAAAACCTATAAAAAGTTTGAATGTTTTCATCCTGAGTAAATGATCATTACTTTAGGGAATAAATACATATAAACTGACAAACACTACATGATGTATGCATGCATTCAAATGTCACATGGTATCCTATTAATGTATATTTTTATATTTTTATGAATAGTTAAAATAATTTAAATTTTTTAAAAATTTAAAAGTAAAAATCTTTATTTCATATTTGATACCATCATTAGAAAGTAAATTTTCTTCAACCACTTATTTACATGCCCAATGATTGAATTCTGGGGGGGGGGTTTTAACAGTAATAAGATCAGCACTGCATATATACAAATATATACAAATATTACATTAAATATGTACTATGCTTTAATAAAATTACTTTGCTATCTTTTGTTCTCCAACTAGGAACAAAATTGCACCCAAGTCATAAGTGACATGTGCATAGTAACACACACCCATTTGTCATGTTTGTGACTATGATCTTCAGAGCTAGCAGTATAAGTGTACTTATTCTCCAAAGTATGTGATATCTATACTAAAATTCAATGAAAATTCACTAATTTCTGCCTCTTTGAAAAGTGTATTATAAATAATTGGAAAATTTTTTAAGTGTCTGGGACAACCTAGATGTTCAATATTTAAGGGTTTGCATCAAGACTAGCAGCACTCAAAATATGGATTTACAGTTTCTGTTTATCTCTGCCTTTTTTCAAATAGTTTTTTTCCAAAACAATATTAGACTTTAACTTGGATTTTCTACTAAAATTCCCTTTCCCTCTTTATTCAGCAAGAATCAAAATTAAATGGTATCAATGAGGTCATTAAGCTTAATTTTACATTTCCCTGAATTATTTTTCTGCTTTTAAAACTATTTTGGTTAGGGCCGGGGATTTAGTTCAGTGGTTCTGGCGCCTGCCTTGCAAGTGCAAGGACCCGGTGGCTCACGCCTGTAATCCCAGCACTCAGGAGGCAGAGGCTGGAGGATTGCTGTAATGTGAGTTTGAGGCTGAGCTCAAGGCCAACCTGAACTACAAAGGGAGACGCTGTCTCAAAAAACCTAAAAGAAAAAATAAATAAATAAAATTTAAAAATAAAAATGGAAGAGAGTTCAGCAACTTGAGCTTTCACAAGGTTGTAAAACTCTCACAATTTGGGGTTCTTACCAATAAATATGAGGGAAAAAATCCAGTAGCAATAAAGGCTCATTAATTCATCTCAGTTAGACTGATTGTTCCCTATTGCATGCCTTAAAGATAGTAGCTACTAAAGTGCGAGAGACGTAGAATATGTAAGGAAAAATACATTTTGGTTGCATATTGAGACATGAAACTTTTGTGTGATAAAAACATTTATGGAAATGTTCATATGAAAAACATGGAATGAACTAGCACCAAATAGATTTTTTTAAGGTTTTCTAAATTTTGGATGATATTGTATTTGCTAAAAAGTGTTGTGCATGACTTAATAAACTTTTAATATCAAAATTGCTTTCTGGATGCCAAATTTGTATTGCTGGGATTAAGTCTTGAAATATGTAATTTCTCCAGAAGTATATCTTACCCACAATCCAGTTCAGCAATAGGAAAGGAGGACAATAATGAAGAGGGTGGAGCACAAAGCCACAGTGAATGCTGGGTAAGGGAGCTCCTCCTGGAGATCAGACATAGGGACTAACCAGGAATTTCCATGTTAAGTACCAGTGCAAGTAGTGCCACAGAGTCCTCTGGTTTTGTCATTGCTGTGGCCCAGGGAAAGTTTCTCCCATTCTCTTCTAAATGGGAGCAGGTTTTGTTGCTAATGTAATCAGTTTATGTAACCGCAATCTGCAAATGAGATGTTTATTCTTAAAAAAAAAAAAACAGGAGTGTGGGTATTCTTTTCAATACTCTGATGCTAATTATTCATTTTATACTTAGAGATGCTAGCTGAAGGAGGGCAATTATCCTGAATTTTCCACTTATCTCCAGATCACAAGGAACCACATCCAGAAGTGAACTGTAAGAACTGCTTATCACCCTCAAACACTGGATTTGAAGCTGATATAACTTAATATAGGAGCATGGGTTCTATTCACAAGTACAGGTGTGTTCTCCACCGGGTGTAGGGTAGATACGAAGATTTAAGAATAGGAATACAGGGCCAGGAATTTAGCTCAGTGGTTCTGCCATCTGCCTTGCAAGTGCAAGGTCCAGAATGCAATCCCCAATAACTACATACCATAATGCTGGGCATGGAGACTGACAACCATCAGCAATCAGTACCATACACCACAGTGCCAGGCATGGTGGCTCATGCCTGTAATCCCAGCCCTTGGGAGGCAGAGGCAGGAGGATTGCTGCGAGTTTGAGTCTTGCCTGGGCTACATAGTGAGCTCAGGGCCAGCTTGAACTATCAAAGTGAGACCTTTTCTCAAAAAAAAAAAAAATGGAATTAAAAAATGTAGCAGATATTTTGCAGTTCACCAAAATTCTTATTTTCTTATTCCTGAGCACACAACACAGTATCACCTATCCTATTGTGTAGTCAAGTATGATCAAGTGAGTTCTAGCTAACGAAATACAAGAATTGGTGGGTTAAAACTGTGTTCCCTGGCCAGGATATAGCTCAGTGGTACCATGTTTGCCTGGCAAGTGCAAGGTTCTGAGTTTGACCTCCAGTCGCACAAAAAAGGATGTATACCCCAAAAGAATTTCAGAGAAAATTACTGGAGATTGTGCTATTTAAGAATTATAGTGTATCTCTTCCCCTTCTAAGATGAAAATAATTTACTGTTCCTCAAAAAAAAAAAAAATTGTGGGGGCTGGGGATTTAGCTCAGTGGTTCCGGCGCCTGTCTTGCAAGTGCAAGGATCCAGGTTCGATCTCCGGTAACCACATACCATACTGGGCATGGAGACTCACGCTCAGAAGGAATCAGTAGCACATACCACGGTGCCGGACGTGATGGCTCACGCCTGTAATCCCAGCACTCAGGAGGCAGAGGCAGGATTGCTGTGATGTGAATTTGAGGCTAAGCTCAGGGCCAGCCTGAACTATAAAGCGAGACCCTGTCTCAAAAAAACCTAAAAAAAAAAAATTGTGTCCCTAGATACTTGTTAGCTTGCCTACCACCACACACACACACACACACACACACACACAATACACGGTGACAAATAACCGTTGGCAACTATGAAATGTGAAGTTTTGCTAAACTATCTATAGCTTAATCAGTAAATAACTGCAGAGAAGGGATGAATGGAGTACTATTCAGCTATAAAGAGGAATGTAGAAGATTGCTGTGCATTGTGATGGAGTAATTTCTGGTTAACTTTTGAAAAGTAAAATGGAGAATAATACATGTAGAATGCTATTTAATATTTAAGAGAAGATAAAAAGGTTTAATCCATAAGAAAAGAAACTGAAGAAAGAAGACACTAGGCTTCTCTGAATACACTGTTTTCAAGTTTTTATTCCAGTATCATGAAAATTCATTAAACAATCACATATAAAATTACAAAATGAAATATTAATCTGTAAAAATAAAAAACAAGGGCCTATTTTCTGGATAGTTTAACTAAAAAGTTCAGTTGTTTCAAATGATCTGAAGACATAATTTGACTTTTATCCCCATTAGGATATACCCTAACAGAAATCTTAAAACTGTTGTAAAAATATTACTAGAAAGTAACTCAAGTATTGTTAATTTGAAACTTGTAGGGATACACACAAAACTATATGAATGTACTGTCAGAGACCAAAATTTTTATCATGAGGAAAAAGAAAGACATGAAAATTTGAATTGGAAGTACCAGTATAAAGTTGTTCAAAATTTTTTTAAAGAAGCTATTCTAAAAATTTTCTAAAAACTATTCTAGTGATTGAAGCTAAAAGACAGTTACTAAAAGGAATCAGAAAGTCATCACAAGGGGTAAAGAAGTAAATTCAAAGCTAAGCCTGAGACATATATTAATTATTTTTAGATGCTCTCTACCATCCTCACATTGCAAAGTTTTATTGCTAGGCCTAGTAGTATACTTATCTTCATTTTTAAAACAATAAAACTGTTATCCAAAGGAGATATGCCATTTTTATCACCACCAGTAACACATGCAATTAGTATTCCAACTTGCCTTCACCATCTCACCCTATTCTTTCATTTTTCTTTTGTTTTCAACTCAGGTAATTTCTACTAACTTACCTTCACTGACCATTAATTCTCAGTCCCTACCTTGCCCAATCTATTAAGATAGCAAATGAATTATGCATTATGCATTATTAAGATAGAAAATGAATTATGCATTATGCATTATTAAGATAGAAAATGAATTATGCATTTCCAACATCAATTATGAATTTCCTGTCCAGTGTTTGCATCTGAATCATTCATATAATTCCCAACTCTCCAAAACTGCTCACCTTTTCCACTGTTTTTAGCAATAATCGTGACTCCATGTGTGTGTGTGTGTGTTTGTGTGTGTGTTTGCACATACACAGAGTTGAACCTAGAGCCTTCACACTCAGCTACAACCTCATGCCTTTTTAGTTTTTTAGGTTCTTGTTGTTGTTTTGTGAAGGAAGCTGATTTTTTTTTATATTTGTTTTGTTTTAGTGTTTTTGAGACAGGGTCTCACTTTGTAGTTCAGGCTACATTTAAGGGCTAATTAATTATAGTCACTGAAATAACCCAGGTGTATATCCCTGATTATATTGCAAAGTTCCCACACCATGTAAGACCCCCCCCCCCAGAATTAGAATATAAATATTTTTGAGGGTCATTATTCTGCCTACCATACCATGTATGGAAAAGGATCTTTTTAGTTAACCCTTGCTAGAGGGGCAGAAAACAGAAGTAGCAAATACATATCATGTGTGTCTGGGGTGTCTGGGAATCCTAAACTGATCTATAACCTACTATTACCTAACATAATAATTGGTTAAAGTTGCAAGCATTTTTCTGACATACATTTATGGTATATACTGCTTCTCTCTCAGTTTTACCAAAGATGAGTTTATACAGTTTTACCTGTAAGGGTCACAATCTTTTGGAATTTAGTTTACCTGCTTACCTAAAGATCTCAACTCTAATGAGTTAAAATAAAATATGACTTTGTGGCCCAGATGTTATTCACTTTGTTAGAGCAAAAGCAACAATTTCTCATTGTTTCCTACACTCTAGAAAGAGCAGAATTCTCAAGTTATTTCCCACAATATATACATGAATATATACATGTATATCATACTCTTCCATATGCAAGGTTTACAAGCTTGTCAACCTATTTTTTTAATTGAAAAATCAGTAAATGATTTCTCTTGGAACATTTCTGGCCTTTATAACCAAATATAGAATAAATTTTACTAATTTGTCAATTACTATCTATGTTCCATCTAAAAAGGTAGAGGGAGAACAGAGAAAAAAAGCCTTTCTAGAAATAAGAGTATACATGTAGCTATGAGAATATTCTATATAAATGAAGCCAATTTGCTATAAAAATGTTTAATATTACTTTTTAAAGAGAAAATAAGAGACTCTATAGCTTTCAAGGTCTCAGTGTGTTTTCATATTTTTAAAGTGACAGATCTTCACAAAACACTGAATTTATTTCCAGATGAAATGTTAAGAGACTGAAGAGTCCACCAGAATCGCAATTATGATTAATTCTATTCTTCATCCAGAGAAAAACAGTTGAGAGAAATTATCGTGAGTTTAAAAATATATATTAAGCAGAGAGCAAAACAGGGGGCTTTAAGTAACTGGCCATTGCCTAAAAGATGGAATGTTAGTTTGGTAATAGCAAAACTTAATAGTGTGGTATAAACATAGCTGACAAATTCTGGAACTGGCCACTCTGATGAAGACTATTAGAGACCTTCCAATGTCAATACATCCAGGCACCCAGGGTAATCATTTTCAAACATTCTAAACATGAATTAATACCACCATCAGCAAAATATTCTCCTTTAATCAGCACAGAGAAAAATCCAATTTTCAGTATTTCAACTGATAGTCTACTTCTGTATGACTTACCTATGCCTGATTTTACAGCCTGCATGCAAAAATTGCCCAAAGTTGCTATGTGACATAATCATTGGTATCTATTTGATACACACAACTTATTTTCCTTTCAGAATTTTACTAAACTTATGCAAAAGTTTTCACTAAACCTCAGACATTTTCCATATATGATGATTAAAACCACCCAATTTGTTAGCATGGAAATGAAACACGCTGTCACCAATTTGCAATTTTTCTTGCCTTTAGGATTGGATCATCTGAATCCAGTCCTTGCATTCTGAACTTATAACAGAGTACTTACAATGGCAAATTCACAAATTGAAAATTTTGCCATGTGATATTCTGCAGACCCAAGGCAGCTCACCTTATAACCATTCTGAAGAATCACTGAGCTAAATAAGCTTTAAAAAGAGTTGAATCTAGGATACAGAATCAAAACTAGGGAGATATAACGGTTGGGGAAACCCAAGTGAAGTCAATAAAGTACCATCCAGATGAAAGGTTTAAGACATGTTATTAGTGATCGCTTGGTGTTCCTATTGGCAAGAAATGTCCATTAGTCCTTAAAGTCTTTAGGGAATGGAATAAAAATCACAGCCATCTAAAATATTGATCTTATCCCACCTTCCACGGTCAGATTCACCTGATGGAAATCCTTTATAAGCTCTACAGCATTATAAGTAGAAAGTGGGACTTAATGACTGATCTTTACATATCTTTTCCCAGCCAAACAGGCCCTCGACAAAGCCACTACCTCAGCTAATAGCTCTTTATATTATCCACAGACAGGGTGAAAATAGAATCTTCCAGATTGTTTTCTATGCTAACCAGGGCCAGGCACAAAAAGGGATTGGCACAAGAGAGAAATGGAAAACAGAATAAGGACGTGTAGTCTCATATAGCTGGAAGTGAATGATGCTGGGACTTAATCACTTCTGTAACTGTGAATGCTGAATAGCTCTATGAGTTGTTTATAAAGTTTTAAGAAAGAATAAATCTCAAGTGCATACTAGAACTACACATATTCTCCTGATCATTCATTTTGCACTGCTCTTCGGTGCCTACACCAGTTGTTTTTGTTTTTGTTGTTTTTGTTTGAGACAGGGTCTCACTTAGATAGTTCAGGCTGGCCCTGAGGCTCACTATGTAGCCCTGGCACGGTGGTATGTGGTTCTGATTGGTGGTGGGTGTGAGTCACTATGCCCTGCACTGTTGTATGTGGTTACTGAGATCAAACGCCAGCCCTTGTGCTTGCAAGGCAGGCGCTGGAACCAGAGCTAAATCCCCAACCTTACACCATTATTTTAGTCATAAGTAATAATCGATTCTTCTAGCTGCTGATACTGGTACCATAAAGTAGAAAAAGAAGAAATTCTAGCTGAGGATACACAATTTTTACAAATTTTGAAATGGCCTATTAATTCTATCATTCATGTGTCTAGACTATATAGAAACAAGAACACTAGGTTACAGTATAGTTTAGCTACTACAGATGATCAGTACAGAGTGATATGTAAGTTCTCATAACTAGACTGTAATCAGGTTATTATCACAAACCACGAGTTTTTAAAAATTCAAGAATATGGGGGGCCGGGGAGTTAGCTCAGTGGTTCTGGCGCCTGTCTTGCAAGCGCAAGGGCCCGGGTTCGATTCCCCGATGACCACATAACAATACTGGGTGTGGAGACCCACACCCAGCAGCAATCAGTACCACATACCACAGTGCCGGGCGTGTGGCTCACGCCTGTAATCCCAGCACTCGGGAGGCAGAGGCAGGAGGATTGTGATGTGAGTTGGAGGCTGAGCTCAGGGCCAGCCTGAACCACAAAAGCGAGACCCTGTCTCAAAAAAAACCTAAAAAAAAAAAAAGAATATGGGTAATGTGTGATGACAGCTACAGTATTTTCTAGTTAAAATGGGAACTTAGTGACGGTAATGAATTGTGCATCATAGTCATGGGGCCACTGTTAGTGCAAGCTTTTTAAGTGTATGGAAGCAATGCAAATGTTAGTAGATTTCAATCCCTATGACCTAGCCCAGGTTTTACAAGTGCATCTGCATGTTGAAATAATAGGAAACTCAATACTTAATCTGATCTCCATATGGAGAGGGCTGATTTTGTATATATGCACTGCAAAAACACTTGTAAACTAAACAGTCCTAATCCATACAATAGGAAAACTCATAGCCTGGGATTGTGATTTTTCATCACAGTTATGATACATCACGAATAGTGACCCTGTCGGTAGTGGTTTACATAAGATCATCTTTCCCTAACAGTGCAAATAAATATTTCAAAAAGGGCGAGTAAGATCCCCATCACATAGTAGCTAAAACTCAAGTTTTAACCCGATCTGGGCCTTCCAAACTGTGGGCCCTTGAGACAATTATACAATTTCACTTAGCCTTTTCATTCTAAAGTGGAAATATCGATGCAGCTGTGCGTACGTGTTATGTAACATCGCCCTCGCAGCTCTATGACTGGTTAAACTCCGAATAGCGCTGGGAGCTGACAGGAAGGGGCGGAGCGCCCACGGCAGGCAAGCGCCGCACGGGGGCCAGCGGCGGCTGCGGGAGGTGCGGGTGTGGGCTCAGCCGCCGTTACCCTGTGTTGCTGGCTGCGGCGCAGGGGTCTGCGGAGGCTGCAGTTCCCTTCGGCTCCAGGCGCTGGGCAGGCGGTGACAGCTGGTCCATGGCCCCCGCACCGACTCCGTCTTCCTTGGCCCTCAGGGCCTCAAGCTCGGCAGTGGCCCCCACTTCCTACGGGGTCTTTTGCAAAGGGCTCTCCCGCACCCTGCTCGCCTTCTTCGAGCTGGCCTGGCAGCTGCGCATCAACTTCCCCTATTTCTACGTCGCGGGCTCTGTGATACTGAACATCCGCTTACAGGTACATATATAAAAATGTTAACGAGCCGCGGGACTGCGGAGGCCAGCAGGATGGCGGACTCCCAGCAGGCCCCAGGACTCAGTGAAGCTGCGGGAGACTAGCCCCACAATCTCGCGAGATTTCTGGGCCCCGTCCGCGCGTGCGCTCTTCCCTCCAACCCGTCTGGAGACGCGGAAATTCTGTGAACCTTAGCGGAGAAAGGCGACTCCGGGAAGGGAGAACTTCAGCTACAACTCACGAAAATGGTTTAAAAAAAAAACTGTGTATCCTTAATCTCCAGACAGATTTCGGGATATGAGAAAGGGCACAGAATGCGAAATTTAAAAGGTCATATTTTTCAGAAAAAAATTTAAAATGAACAACATATTAACGCAGTGATTTAAAACTAAGCAATCCGTGAAATTCAGAAATATTGGACTAAATTGCAAACCAGATACTGAATAAGAAACTCATGGTATTAAGAATATGAATCGGAAAACATGTATTTCTTCACCCCACAAGAAAAAAATACTGAAATTCTCAGTGAAAACTATACAAGAAAAACATCCTCCAAGTAGCGGACCTGAAACGTTGCAGGATTTTAAGCATAGTGGAGACGGGAGGAAGAGACTACCTCAGTTTCCCTGTCAACAGTGATTGTATTAGGACCTTGGAACCAAAGGAAAGGAAATCTGGTCATAGCATAAAACTTGGCTATTCTGTGAATAACACTTAAATAATTGTAATGCACATGCTGAGTATGATTTTCATCATTATACTTAATCCTGGCTACAAAGCAGAACATAAGTTATTAGCCTTGATGTACAATTAAATGGACAAGTGACAATAATGAAAGAGAAAAGGGAAGGTGAATAAAATGGTTCTAGTGTCCTTAAAAATTCTGAAGCTGAGAGAGTAATCAATCTGTTGAGGAGAGAAAAAGATATTATTAGCCTTAAAGTTTCTAAAGCAGTAATATAACCATATTAAAGGGGAAAGTTCATAGGAAAGAAGAGTATGCAATCAACGGGAAACGGTGGAAGATGGAGAATTCAGGTGGGATTTCTCAAACTGTTAAAAATCATCTGGTATTTGAATGTATTAGAGTTTTTTGTTGTTAAAAATCTGTGAGTAAATAATTACACATTTTTCAAATTTAAGAAAACCAAACCTAGACTGGGGATTTAGCTCAGTGGTTCTGGTGCCTACCTCAAAAGCACAAGGTCCCAAGTTCAATCCCCAGTACCGAAAAGAAAAAAAAAAAAAAATTACAGAAAATCAAACCGGTAATAATAAACAGGAAAAATAAAAAGTTGATCAAAATCTAATGTAGAGGGCCAGGCACACTTGCTCAGCATGCAAGAGGCCCTGGATTTAATCCTCAGCCCTGAAAATAATAATAATCTAATATAGGAAAGTTCAGAAAAAGCAGTATAAGATACTTGTTTTATGGGGCTTCTTTTGTTTGGCAGTACTAGGATTAAACTAAAGGCTCTTACATTGAACCAGTGTTGTATATTTCAGTTTCCTAGAGAACTTTATAAAATGAAACTTATTTAAATTTGTTTTTAATCAAATAAAAATACATAGTTAAAAATAAATAATACTGTTAGGCTGGGAGTACAAAACAGCAAACCTTTGCCTTTTTTTTTCCTTACCTGATTTTCTTGCTCCAGAGACAAACACTTCTAGCTATGGTATCATCCTGCCTTAGCCTCCTAAGGGTATTCAGACTGCAGATGTACACTCATGCCCAGTGTAAGCATATTTTTTTTAAAAACTGTAATAATAGCTGTATGTGTCTATATGTATATAGTACATGCTATGACAAAATGTCACATTAAATTATGAACAAAGTGTAAATATGGAAATAATGGAAAGCCTGCTTTTCCAGAGATAGTGTTCAGTCCTAGTTAGGCTGTGGACCCTAAAGGATAGAAAGGAGCCACTCTATTCATCCTCCTCTTCAGCTGGAAGAAAAGAGGGTGGGAGAAGTGGGCTGTCTTGGGGAAGAAGAAAGGGCTTAGGCAAGTGCAAGAGCAATTCATCTGAGAAGAAGTGATCAGAAAAGTGATCAGACACTCTGCTAAGTTCAGTAAAGGATTCTGTTACTTTATAAAGCTGTATGCATATGGAAATACTTCTGCCATAAAGACATCAAACAGTACTGCCAACAGATAACAGGTTCTGGATATGGCCAAGCAGGTAAGATGAAGCCAGCTAACTTTGGGTTCTTTATCCATTTAGAGCAGCTTATCAGTGCAATGAACACATTCCCCAGCATTCCTATGATGAATTCTGCTACTGTCTGTTACAGGTACATTTTATCCTACCCAGTGAATATCTACCCAGAAAATATCCAGACTTTTAATACTTTGTCTCATTGATGAATTTACCATCAAACTTTTGAAGAACAGCATTTGTACTTGATGTTATCTTCACTGCTTTTATTGCAATTTCAGTCCTGCTGTTGGATACAATCTCAACTATGCTTAAGGAAATTGTTTTTTGTGATTTTACTGTCATCCTGATCTTCATCTAGAAAGATCTCCAAGGAATATAGTCTCACATGTGAACATATAGTCTCCATGTGAACATTTCTATTTCTTTGAAGGAACTATTAAATTTCAAACCAATTAGTCTGTGACATAGGCTTAAATTTTCTTCAGCAGTAATGCTTAAAATGTTATATGAAAATTCAGATGAGATTCTAGGTTCACTGATTTTTACTTTCCTCCTCCCCTGAAATCCTAATTATTCAGATGCAGATATCTCTGTTGTTCTTCATATCTCTGGAAATAATATAAATAATATACTTAAGATTCAATGGATTTTTTTTTAATCTGCTATGTGTCTTAGCTTTTGCAAATGCAATATGTTACCACGAAAATCAAGAAAGCATTAAGAAATCTATTAAGAGTGAAAAAAACCTTTGAGACAGAACTAGGAGTAAAATGAAATGTAAAGACAGAAAAATTATCTAAAAAAATTTTAGGGGAAAAGGGGATATGACAATTCCCTTGGATCTTGGAGATATTTAAAATTTATGAGGATTAAAATTTATATTTTAAGCTGAATGAATAGTATACAGAATATACCAAAACTCAAAGTACATTTTTGAAATTAAAGCCTAGTAGTTAATAATTTACCACAGTCCTATTCCAGAAGTTACTCAGGTATCTCAAATAACAGGTTCACAATTAAACACATTCCTCAGTTTTGCTCTTTACTTTTGTACATATTGAATTTGTTTTGCCAGAGACATGATGCTATCCATTTAGGCTTACAGATATATATAAAATTGCTTCAGGTAAAGTACAATAGATTTTAAAAGAGAAAGCAAAAGACAGAATAATGAATCTATTAGAGCAAGGCTAAATGAAATAAATTTGGTAGTACTTTGGAAAAAGAGATGATAGTTTGGACCGAATTTATGTTAAGAGGGAAAGAAATTTATGGCTCTAAAGCTTATGGCTTTAAAAAGCTTAAGGTTGGGGAATGTTTCGGGAAAGAGAAAATTCAAACATTTCGAAGATAATGTCTTGTTTGCAAGGGGAAAGTTAAAACAGGCACTTGGATGCTTGTGACTGCCGCTCAGAAAAGGAACTGGAGCAAGCAGAATGTGGGAGTCATTAGCACACACCTGATTTTATTAGAGATTATGACCTTTAAGAACCCTGAGAAAAGTCAGAGGATGATGACACTGCAACAGATGGAAGGAGGGCAGCCAGAACACTTGTGTTTAGTAACCAAGAGCCAGGAGTAATAGCAGGAAAGGAAACAATACTTTGTGATGTAAATAGGAAAGATTACTTACCAATCAGGAATAGCAGTTTAACTGAATAGAAGGCCAACTGCTGTGGATTATAGAACCGATGATATTCCCACAATAAAGCATTAGAAAACAAATTTAGTCACATATTAACAGATTAAAGATAAGAAAAACTGTTTGGTCAAGTCTACATCTATTCATAATATTCCTAGCAAATAAAAAATAGAATGAAATAAAAGAACAGAATACAATGTTCATTTCCTGATTATAAAAAGATGTCTACAAAACCACAGAGTCGGTACTATAATTATCCATGATATACTGAAATCATTGCCCTTGAGTTTGGGTCTAAGTCAGTGATAATCATTTTTCTGTGTTTTATTAGAGGTTTTCATCAATCACAGAAAGATAACAGATATAAAAGATAAATTGTAAAATGAAAACCTTTATTATAGATATGGCTGAGATTACATAGAAAATTAAGAAATATTCTTCAATATATCACTATAATATAAGCAGTTTAGCAAGGTTTCAGTGCAAATCAACCAAATCAAGTCACTTTATATTTTTCCTTTCTACCATAACTAAAAGCTATAGTTTTCAATGTGAGAAAGTAAGTGACAAGATATCTCTAATACACAAATGCAAACTTTTACTCCATCATCCTTTTTGTATTTTTTGCTTATCAAATTTGCATCTCTGTCTTCAGTTGTAGATGACCTAGGGAAAATATATTGATAATAAATTTTTAAAATCAACTTACATGTCTTTTCAATCAAGTATATGAGAAAAATATTGGTAAGAACACGGGCTAGTATACCCATTTTTACTAGAAGGAAAACTATTTATGATAGTCATTATCTGAGAAGACAGATGGCAGCATAAATTAGGAAGAGACAGGAAAGTTTTTAGGTTGCTGAAAATGTTCTATTTCTGGTCTAAAATAAGAACAGTAACTTTGCTCAGAAGGTATGCATTAATGGGTAAATAGCATAATGTAATCAAATGTCTAACACTATGCTTTGCACATACTGAGTATTCAGTGATATGTCCCTGGCTTGTTAGAGCCTTTGCCCTATCTGAATTTTCTCTGTAAGTGCAGATAAAGATTTTTATGTCCTATGCAGAGTAAAATTTTACACTCTAATCACAATAAAAGACAGTTTTCAAATTCTACGTATGATTATCAAAATTTGATCAGGATAAAAAGTAAAGTAAATTTTAACCTTTTGTCTTAGTCATTTGCTCATAGCTGGAACAAAGTATTTGACACACCCACAGTCCCACAATTTAAAGAATAAGATGTTTATTTTTCACTCACATTTCGAGTCCAGGACCAGCCAGCTCCAAAACAGAAATCACAGGATGGAAGAACATGACAAGGGAGAGCTGTTCAATCCATAAAAGCCAGGATGCAGTGAGAGAAGGGAATAAACAGGTACAAAAACACACCCTTCCAGGTTACACCCCTAGTGACTCACCTCCAACCAGGCCCCACCTCCTAACAACAATTAGCTACTGAATTCATCAATGGATAAATCAGTGATGATTTATCTCATGATCCAATAACCTTTCAAACACATGAGACATTTGGGGGAACACTTTAGAACTAAAGCATAAAACCTACATAACTGAAATCTCTATTATAGTACCCTGGTATTTACTGAAAATAATTGGAATTTAAATAATTGCTATAAATGTCCTCTTTTAAAAAATTAACCAAGATTGGGGGCTGGGGATTTAGCTCAGTGGTTCCAGCAACTGTCTTGCAAGCGCAAGGGCCTGGGTTTGATCCCCCAGTACCATATACAATACTGGGCGTGGAGATTCACCCCAGAAGCAATCAGTACCACATACCACAGTGCCGGTCGTGGTGGCTCACGACTATAATCACAGCACTTGGGAGGCAGAGGCAGGAGGATTGCTGTGATGGGAGTTTGAGGCTGAGCTCAGGGCCAGCCTGAACTACAGAGCGAGACCCTGTCTCAAAAAACCTAAAAGAAAAGAAAAAAAAAATTAACCAAGATTAACTGTTGGATGAATGACTTAGGTAGAAAATAAACCTTTTCTTATTAAATATAACTTAGACTAGAGATATAGTTCAGTGATGCACCACATGATTAACATGCACAAGGCCTTAATGCACTATGCAAGGTTCTCAGTACTGCAAAAAATAAAATAATATGCTTCCTTGAGCAAATAATAACTATATTACCACATCCTGTGCCTATGAGTAAGAAAAAAAATAAGTCAATAGAAACAAACTCCTACCCCACATGCTAGACAAACACTTGCGCGTGCTCATGCATGCATGCATGCATACACACACACACACACACACACACACACACACACCACACACGCACACACACACAATCACTACCACTATCGCCATCGCAAAACCTGAGAAATGTCCCAGCAAAAAATTAATTTGGTTCCCAAGAAAATAAGATAAAAGTGGAAAGAGCCCTGCTAAATGGATATAAGACGGTTGAAAGGAAACTAATTTCTAGCCCTACTTTTGCATGTATCCAAAAGATGAAAAAAAGGGACGAAAACCATTTACAATAGGTTGGGGTTTTTTTCTTTTCATTTTTAAATTTATCCTGTATTCACCCTAATCTAGGGAGTCATTCTGCAGGGTAATATATGCCTGTTGTACCAAGGAATCCACTCAAAATGAGATGCCTGAATCTGAAGGGCACTTAATACCTGAGGAAGCCTGGCGCCTTTACCTGGTAAGTCTGTACGCCTATGAAAGCTGGTAGGTCTGTCCTCGGCGCCTGATCAAAATATTTAATTTTGGGCTGGGGATTTAGCTCGGTGGTGGTTTTAGTGCGTCTTGCAAGCGCAAAGGGCCCAGGTTCGATCCCCGGTTATCACATACAATAGTGGGCGTGGAGACTCACGCCCAGCAGCAATCAGAACCTCATCCCACAGTGCCAGGCGTGGTGGCTCACGCCTGTGTCCCAGCACTCGGGAGGCAGAGGCAGGAGGATTGCTGAGAGCTTAGGACCAGCCTGAACTACAAAGCGAGACCTTGTCTCAAAAAAAAAATTTTTTTTTTTAATTTTGGCTATGTAAAGTCTCCCATTATAAATGCCTGTACGTTATTATTAATTCCTGAGACAGACGAAAGCATGTATTCCTACTGAGGTGTCTTCGTCCCACTTAAACCCTAAAGTTTGCCGTTTAAAGGATAAAATAATTTCTGAATAAAAACAACAAATCACCCCGACCTCACAGGGCCCCAGGAAGGTAGAGAACTTTTTAAAGTCAGGCACTGCATCAGTCACCTACTTTCTTGGGGGCGGTCCCACGTGTGGACCCCATGGACCCCGGCGGTGCCGCCATTTTGAGTCTTGACTAAAGCGTCTGCTGCGCGGTTAGCTGCGGTCTCGCCGGCCAGTGAATGTGGTAGAACACGTGCGAGACATGGCAGCCGCGGGGCTGCGCCCCAGCGTGCGGCTTCTCAGCAGCTTATTACTCACAATGAGCAATAATAACCCGTGAGTTGAGTCGGGGAGCGGCCCGGGGCTGAGAGGGCGGCGCGGTTTGGGAACCGAGGCCGAGGTAGTGCAGGAGGGGCAGGTGGGAGGCTGTGGCCTCAGGGCCCCAGGGAGGGTGCGCGGTCAGCGAGCGCCTCCGCGCGGGGCCGACGTGGCGCGCGAGTGGAGCTCCCGGAGCCAGCGCCCTGCGTGGACGCGGCCCGCGCGGGAGCTCCGAGGTCCCACGCCCAGGGGCCCGACGCTCCCCGAGGCAGCTGTCGCCGGGCACCCAGACTGTCACCTCGCTGGGCTGAATCTTCCCCCCTGGCTCCTTCCCGAAGGGCGTTTCCTTGCTGCTGCTCGTAGAAACCTGGTCCCCTGGTTGTGCCTTCGTCGCACGTTTGAGATCGGTATTTTCTCCTGAGTGCCTCGCGAGGGGCCCCC
>PVIR01007399.1:9896-61229 GCA_004026965.1 Petromus typicus
AATAAGGTGAAAGGGGACAATGTTGAGATTGTAACAAAAAAGTAAGGAAACAAATTTTATGTATATGGGGGGGTGGTAGGGTGGGTAGGGCTATGGGAAAAAATGAGAATTAAGTTGTGTCTTATACTGGTACAAATCCCCATTATGGAGTGCAATCATGATGTGTATATTTAATGTACCAATAAAGATAAAAAAAAGAGAAAATTGTGTGTGTGTGTCTATATGTATATATATATATATATATATATGTATATATGTATATGTATATATATATATATATAATAGTGGGTGATAAAACACAAACATAAAGAATTTTTATATTGTATATAGACTAAAATAAATACTTCAGAAGAGAGGTGTGCAAAATGCTAGAAAAAGAATTTGATAGCTCATTGAACAGCTCAAGAAACTATGAATTAATATTCCAGTTGTATAAAAATGGTCCCTTTAAGCTCCTCATTTTCAGAGATAAGAAGTAGTAGATTAAATTTATCCAGAGGATAGGCAAAAATTGATCACGAGGCTGTGGCCTACTAGGCACAGAGGCCGAGCCGTGAGACAGAAAGTTGTGGGTCCAAAGCCACGATCTGCAATTCAGGAGCTGTGTGAGTCCTTGAACCGGAACTTTCACTTTGCTCGGTCCTCGCTGCTGTAACAGGATGATTGGGATGTTGTGACTATTTAGTGATAATTAGTTTTAAACACCAGTACTCCATAAACAAGATATTGTAGTTCTTGTTCTTATCATTTTATCCGGTAATTAATACTTTTACTGGATTGTCAGTGTAGCATTAGAAACTAGTGTGAAATTTAAAGCAGTAAAACATGTAGGCATATTTTAGACCCATTCTGTTGAGAGTAGCCTCTTGTTTATGGAGCCTGTGTAGTTTACACTAGAGATAGGGGAACAGGGATGAGACCATGCCCCAGCCTCCCTGAATAAGATTGTTCATCCGCACATACCTACTGTCTGGAAGAGTATTAACTTATAGTTTGATCTCATGTAACATACTCACAAAAGAAAGTGACAGAACATATTTATTTGTAAAATGTATCTCTTTCAGTATTTCCCTACTGTATTCTCTTACTAAGTGCTTTATATCATTGGCTAGCTATTGCATTCTTTCCGGTGAGTTTGGTTAAAGCCTGAGAATCCTTCTGAATATAGCACACCAGCTAATAATAGTTTACAGTTGCACACAAATCAAAATAAGTTTTGGCATTTGGTGCTGGTACTTGCCTTCAGGTCTCTAGTGTGGCCTGAAGATACCTGACTAGGAATTATTGATTTCCTTAAATTGATTATGTTTTCTCAAGGACAATAATCCTCCTTTATCTTCACTTTTTCTGCATATACTTGCACCAAATATAGCGCCAGGTATGTAACTAGTACTCAGAAAGTTGTCTATGATTGTGTGAGGCACCTAGTGGTTTCAGCTTGGTGACTTAACCTGTAGTCATCTGTGTGTCTCCCTGGTCTTTCCCCAGAGGGAAAAGGCATCTCCAGCGGATCACTGCTCTAGGTAGAATATGTTAGGACACTTTGTAGAATCAGCTTTTCCCATCGCTTAGTGCAAATGTTTTTTAGACAGGCCCTGGTTGTCCTCCCATCAGTAATAAACCTGAGGTGCATCTTATATCTTCTAACTTCTAAAAAGCTGCCTGAAAGGTAGATTATAGCTTCAGTATGCATTCGTACTATCTAGTAGATCATGCATAATGTATACATATCATGTCATATGTCTAGTACCCTCTAGTTTGTTATTTTTATGATTCTTATGTACATGACCATCCAAATGAAGATTATGCACCAGCTCAGAATGAATCCCTCTGAGTAAATGGGAGTTTTCAGAGATTTTAGATTTTAAATTTCTCTGAAATGTCTATATGTTTCTCTTCCTTATAAAACAGAAGATACTGAGCAGAATCCTTTCCAGTGATTCAAGTTCGTTGTTCTGTAGAATGACTAATTGTTGCCAAAGTTCTATAATATATGTAAGTTAGTTATTACTTGGTAACAAACACTCCAAAAGTTAGTGGCCTAAAATAATAAAAATTTATTTTAACAAAATACATCTACGTGACCGCCAGCTGATGTGGGCTTGATCCAGCTGACGTGGAGTGAACTCACACTGTCATCAGTGGTCAGCTAGAACTTCTAGAACTTAGCTGACCTATGTGTGTTGCAAGAAGTGTCTCCTCTCCATTCCGTGTGGTTTTAACCCCCTGCTGGCTTCTCTGGGCTTGTTAACATAGTGGCAGCAAAGTGCTATCACGGCAAACACAAATGTATCCACAGTTCTCTTGTGACCTCTTCTCAGGAAGAACAGCTACTTCAAGTCCCTTCTCTCGTTCAGAGTATGGATTTAGGGAGTGTTGAACACTGGATGATATTTCTTGCAACTGTCCACAGCTTCTTCAGGGAAGAATCAGCTCCAAAACTCTCAGCAGTGGTGTTAATTGATTTCTAACTGCTGTCAACATTGGACTTTGTGTTTTTCTTTCTTTTTTCAGGGAGTATATGTTTCTTTTATCATTAGCCTGTATTTTCTTTACTGTTGACTTCTCACAGTGATTTAATCCTAGCTTTCTCTTTTCTGATTTTACTTTGACTAATTTTCTTGGACAGAAATTGACTAAGCTCAGCAGCAAGGACACATGTCCATAGTCCTGAACTCTTGGAGGGATGAGACAGGATGATTACAAGCTGAAACCCAGCCTGGATAATTTAGTTTCTCAAAATAGAAGAAAAAATTCAGGGATGTAGTGTAGTGTGAAGGCTCTGGTCCCCTCATTCTGCCAAAAATTAAGCAACAGTATAAAAACAAAAACAAGGGGCCGGGGAGTTAGCTCAGTGGTTCCGGCGCCTGTCTCGCAAGCGCAAGGGCCCGGGTTCGATTCCCCGGTAACCACATAACAATACTGGGTGTGGAGACCCCATGCCCAGCAGCAACCAGTACCACATACCACAGTGCCGGGCGTGGTGGCTCACGCCTGTAATCCCAGCACTTGGGAGGCAGAGGCAGGAGGATTGTGATGTGAGTTGGAGGCTGAGCTCAGGGCCAGCCTGAACCACAAAAGCGAGACCCTGTCTCAAAAAGCCTAAAAAAAAAAACAAAAACAAAAACAAAAACTTTACCAGCATCTTACAGGGACATGTCTAAAATAATTAACTGGAAATTCTTGGCCTAAGAAGCTTTCTTATTTTTGATGCATTTTTGTTGATTAGGAGTTTAGCTTAGAATTTTCTACTGCTAGTTAGGTATGTTTTCAGTTAGCTGTGGTCAATTCTAAGAAGAAAAAATGTCAAAATATTGTTTTCTTTCCCTTCAATGAAAACATTTATGCTTAACGCAGTCCTTTCCCAGAGGGAGGACGTGCGTCGTGCTCCTAACTCTTGGTGCCGTTCTGTCCTTAGGCCCAGTGCCTTGTCTAGGCCTCATAACCTGGTGGAATGAGTGAATACGTGCAGGATGATTTGTAGCAGCTCTAAACCCAGGTAGACTCC
This sequence comes from Petromus typicus, assembly GCA_004026965.1. NCBI lineage: Eukaryota > Metazoa > Chordata > Mammalia > Rodentia > Petromuridae > Petromus > Petromus typicus. The sequence continues at coordinate 13,405 of PVIR01007399.1, forward strand.
TGAAAATCCCCGGTGCTTGCTGTGGTCTAGAAATTGTAGTGCAGGTAATACTTCCTTGCCTCAGAGGGGAATTACAAGGTTTAACTAGTGCCAGGAAAGGGCTTTGGTATTTCTAGATGAAGGGCATCCCATAACTATAATGTTTTATTGTTACAATAGCATAAAGTGCTTTTTGGGACATATAGCTTACATATTTTCCATAAAATTATCCCATAAATCATGTACAGAATGTATCAAATTCAAAAGCAATAGCTTTGACCTTAGAATTGCTGCAGCAGTAGTTTAATGATATACTGCCTACTACCTCAGCACTACAGCAAAGTACATAAAATATCCTTCCATATATTCAAAGTGTGCAAACACTTAACACCAGTGATTATATGCTTTAAAAAGCAGATTAAATAAATCAGAGTTTCTCATATGCAATATTAGTATCATATTGATATCATCATAAATGCAGCAATTTTTAGTTATTTTCACTAAATCACATGAGATAGTCATTGTTTTATAGCCACATGTTCCATGGAACTAATTTAGAATTTTGTTCTTTGAAAAGTAATTTTATTTCCTTATATTTTCTGCTTAATAGCCATATACAAATGGCCACGGAGGTTTTAATGAAATGTCAGTGTATATGATCTTTTCGTTTCAGCCTTGTTACATGTCACCAATACAGCAAATATAGTACTTGCACTTTTTTCTAAGAGCTACTCGTTTCTTTTCCTTACTTATACTCTCAAACTTATGTGTAACTATCTGTGAAAGAAGGAAAGAGCTCACTACTACCAGTGTTGCCAAAGAGTGATTATTTATTTGAATGTACTTGAAAAAATATTATGGGCTTCTAAATTTGACTTTGAAAAACTTAAAAATACGTACCTGTCACAAATAGACTTTTGCTTGAAAAAGTTTTCATATATCCCCATTGTGCTAAGTGCCAGTAAAAGATTGTTATCTGGGGAATATGAAATGAGTGTCTTGTGTATTCCTTCTCCAGAGGAAGAAAGACCTAGAAGGAAGGTCACTAGAAGAGTATCTCTTCTGCAGATACAACCTTGAAATATGGACCACGTAATACCAGTCAGCAAGCTGAGAGGAACTGATGTTCCTACAGGATTCCTAGTCTGGGTTCCTGTTTATCTTTGGCTGATCCAAACTTTCTTTATCTGTCTGTCTCCCATTTTATCAAGAAGGTCAAAACGACTGGGTATAAATTGTTTTAACTGCTAGTCCTTTCAAGATTTCCTCTACCTTCACTGATAAGAAAGTACAATTCCAATACTCTTCTGTCTGTGCAACATCTAATTTTTTGTTTAAGTTTTCTAACTCAGAGTATCTAAAGTTTTTGTATATTAATTGATATGGCCACTTTTGTAATTGTTTGTATTAACATTACTGTTGTTTAACTCTTCTTACTAGCTTCTAAACATCCTGAGGGCAGAGATGGCATCTAAAGTTTCTATTTCTAGCATTTCTGATATAATACTTCTGCGTGTATTTACTTTATAGAAGTTAATGCTGAATTGAATATACACATATATATGTGGCAGGTTGTATATGTTGTACTTTTACTTAAAAAGGACAAATACTTCTAACCCATTTTTTATGTAACTACATTACGTATTTTTCGCTTTCATACTTCTAAAATACGGTTTAATTTTCATTTCCCAGTGAGTCTTGACCTGAGGCGGGAAGAGATCACAGTCCTGCTTCCTCCTCCGCCTCTCTTTGTGTGGTTTAAAGACAATAAATATGATTTTTTTGCTAAAATACTTTCTATAATAACAGGTTACATTTTATGATCTTGTTTCTCACATTTCTGATTGTGTGACAAGGTGGTATAAACACCGTAGTTTATATCAGCTGTGTGTCTTACGGAGGGCATGGAAAAAGGACATTGAGAAGACAGGAAAAACGACCTTAGGGCTGTTAAGAAGAATGTTTTAAATCTCTCTTAATGATAAAGAGAGTCAATATTGACCATGTCACATATGAAAAAGAGAATCTCAAATGTATTTATTATGTAAGATTTTCCTTTTGTTTAATACTTACAAGTAGAAAAGAATATTTTGTTACTCTTTGCCTTTGGGAAATCAATTAGATGATGTTGATTCTTTAGTAGTCATCCTATACATTTTTAATGTAAAATAGAACTTTTAAAACTATGGTTTTTCATTTCACTTTGCATTTTTGACCTAAATCGAACATGTCGTTATCATTTTTTTCATTAAAACAGTTGTATATCTTTAAAAATAATCTTTCATAATGTGATGCCTAGTTTTGGAAGTTCTAGGCCTGGGAAATGTTGAAAGATATATTATTTTCTCTGTGAGATTATTAAAGTCCCAGTGGAAATCATTACAGAGAAGAAGTTGAAGGCTAAATGGTTACTTTCAAACTTACCTGATAGAATAGGAAAAAAAAAGGGGGAAGGGTGAAGAAGTTTTTTTTTGATAAGGCATCATTTTGTCTGTGAGGGCCTGTGGTTCTCTCAGCCTGTTCCAGAAAATCTGTACTTCTGACTTCATTCCTGGGGTCCTTTCCAAAGCTTTGTGGCTCTAGACTAGACGGAGAAGTTGGCTTAATTTTATTTGTATTAGATCCGGAGGGACTGAATAAGTTTGATCATGTCTTTTCTTGGGGAAGGTGAACATAATCTTTTTAAGAATGTGAGTAGGAGGAATGCAAAGAATAGGATGCCACTGGCTGTGGTGTTGGCCCTGCTGGAGAGGGCGGGGAAGCCGGGCTGCACCGCGCAGCTGCAGTTTGTGCCTTTCACCCTGTTCTTGGAGTGTGGGCTGCAGGGAAGAGCTGACTGTTAACATCACTGCGAAGCTGTCATCATCTAGTTTGCTTTTCCATAGGATAGGGTGGTGAAAATCAGTTATGTGCTCAGAGCCATAGCTGGACAGCGGAGAAGCCACAGCTCAAATGTGGGCTGATGGTAAGGTTACTCCATAAAGGGAATGAGTGTGGCAAGCAAGTCTTATTTAGAGAGAGAACACTGAAGTTTTTAGAGAGGGATGGTTCTGAAAATTTGTTTATTTGAAAGTTTATAAAAATGGAGAATCAGTGTGTGGGGGGGGACAATATCTAAGCACTATTTCAGGTGGCCAAAAGTTGAAATTAGAATGCTTATTAGACTTGAGTGGTACTTTCTTTAAAATGCACATTTAAAGGATGGAAATTAAATTTAAGCTTGGCTTCTTATCTTGAATCTCCTGTTCATTACTAATGGCATCCCAGGTAGGTAATGTGACTTCTTTGTGGTTGGAAAAAAAATTTATGTACTTCATAGGAGAGTGAGGGCCAAACTTTTAGGGATGAGGATCCAGAGTACAACCCTAAAACCACAGTATCTACCAGAGTGCCAACACTGCAGCGAAACCTGGATACTCAGATTTTAGTTAAGAAAAAACAAATCACATATTAACATCTTTTATTTTAAAAGAAAAACAGATAACCTATATGCCATAAGTTTGCCACCATTGTCCTTGGATATGTTTTAGGATTTATGACATGATGATCAGGGGCCTCAGCTGTGGTGGTTTTGTTTCCCTAAGGATAGTTGTCAAAGTCTGGAGAAATTATTATTATTATTATTTCTTCTTAATATATATAATTATTAATTATTAATTATATATATTATATATATATATATTATGCTACAAGTCTCGCTTTGTATTTCATGCTGTTCCTGAACTCAGTCTCGAATGCACAGCAATCCTCCTGCCTCTGTCTGTTTGGGCTCACAGGCCTACAGGTGAGTTAACCTGACATGAAGGCAAAAAAGATCTTGCTCAGTCTAGGCAAAATCTAAATTTAATTAAATCCTCTATAGCTCCAAAGCACGTTCTTCAAAATTACTTTCTCTAGTTTAAATATTTAAACTGTCATTGTCTCATTTAAAGAACAAGATATTTGAAGAACAAATGATCTAAACATTTTTATGCTAATTTATCAGACACGGTGTAGGTGTACAGTGCCTGTCCAGTACATTATGTTTCTGTTTATTTGTTGGGCCCTGAGATTCAAGGCAGGTGTTGCTTTTCTGATTATAACTACAAGCTCTAGAGCCTCTGCTTCTTCTCTGTCATCCATTGAAGCTAGACCTAAAGACCACTGCCAGAATGTTCATATCTGTTAATCACCCTCGTCACAGTGAGGAAGAGTCAGCAGTGCTGTGATGATGCTCCCCTCCCTTTGCTTCTTGTAACTTCCCCAAGAAGGAAGCAGATTTAAGAGGAACAGTGACCTGTTTACTCCCAAAGGAACTCTCCATGAGAACTACTGGTCTGCGCAGTGCTAGAGATGCATTCTAACACAAAGGCAGAAGTTGTGAGATAGCCAGGCCCCCTGACTGAATGGGAGCGCTTGTGCTATTCTGTTCTTTTAGGTGAGTAGGCCAGAAGGCAGCAGTGTATCTTTTCAGCACCAGTTATATTCCTACATTTATTGGGTCAGCTGAAAAAAGGTAAAGCTAGTCTTGCTGGGACTACATCTGTTTTGAGCAAAATAAACTGAAACCTTAAGTAAACCTTAGTATAGATTAGGACATACAGATTTCAAATTTTTGAAGTAGTATAAGCCTTAATAATGTGTTTCACCAGGATGGGAATTATGAAGTACTCAGCCTAATTCTCTGAAATCACAAGTGGAATAAAAAGTTCTCATATTGTATTAGAATAAGTTGGTATCCAAGGAGCAGAATGTTATTATAGTCAATATGAATTTTCTATACCTAGGCCATGAAGTAAGTGTTGATATTTAGAGAGCAGGGAGTATGGAGAGTATAGTTCATCCTAAAATGGTAATCAATGTCCATTGAGTAATCTTTTTTTGGATAGTTCAGAAATAACGTTATTTCATCAGTTTTTGTTTGGTCGCTGTGTAGATAAGAATTCAAATTGCTTAATGTTTAATGTAGTATTTTCATGCTTATATTCTTTAATGTAGTATTTTATTTTATTTTATTTATTTATTTATTTTTTTGAGACAGGGTCTTACTTTGTAGTTTAGGCTGGCCTTGAGCTCAGCCTCAAAATCACATCACAGCAATCCTCCTGCCTCTGCCTCCCGAGTGCTGGGATCACAGGCGTGAGCCACCATGCCCGGCACTGTGGTATGTGGTACTGGTTGCTGCTGGGCGTGAGTCTCCACAGCCAGTATGGTATGTGGTTACCGGGAAATCGAACCCTGGTCCTTGCGCTTGCAAGACAGGCACCGGAACCACTGAGCTAAGTCCCCGGCCCTGTAATGTCTTATTTTAACTAAGGCAATAATCATTGGTTTGTTTCTTTTTTAAAAGTGATTGTATGGGTACATTTTATACATACATTATGATCTTCCCATTCAGTGTTGAGAATTAGTACTTGCACATGACGCATCTTGATTCTCATTTTTCCCATTCCCCTGCCCTCCCTCCCCCACTCTCTATATAGATAAGTTTTGTTTCCTTTTGTTTTATCATCTAATTTTTTCTTACTATCACTTTCCACTATCCTTTCCTTTTTCCAACATTTTCTTCCTATTTCATGATACCTGTTATATATTTTAGAACTCATTTATATCTTCCATTTTTCATACTGGAAAATGATATGGTGTTTACACATCTGTGTCCTATTTATTTCACCTCTCAATATGCCCTCAAGATTCATCCATTTGAGTATAAATGACTTACCGTTTTTTATGGCAGAGTAATACTCCAATTCATTAAAAAAACCTCGGACCTTCTTTATCCAGGCTCCCATCGATGGACATTTGGGCTGTTTCCAAGATTTAGTTATTACAAACTGAGCTGACATAAATATGAGTGCACATATGGTGCTGTGCTATGAATTTTTTAATTCTTTTGTTTATATACTTAGGAAAATAGCAAGGTTAAATAGGACCTCTAATCCTAGTTTTTAGGAAGAATCTCCACGATGATCTCCAGAGAGAGATCCCACTGACAGTGGAGAAGGGTTCTTTTCTTCTCACTGTCCCTCCAGCTTTTTTAATTGATTAATTTTGTGGTAGCAGCCATTCTTTCTGGAGTGAGATGGAATCTCAGTGTTGTTTTCATTTGCATCTCTCAAATAATCATCGATGCAGAACATTTCTTCATGTTTCTTCACTGCCTTTTATTCCTCATCTGAAAAGTTTCTGTTCATTTCAGATGCCCATTTTTTAATTGGGTCTTTAAATTTAGGGGGCTTGATTTTTTAAAAGTTCTTTATATACTCTAGATAGTTGTCTTGTGTTTGAGAAACAGTCACTGGAAAACTTTTCCCATCTAGTAGCTTATCTTTTCATTCTGTTGGTTGTTTCTCCCAAACACAGGTCTGTTGCTTTGCCAGTACCATGCTGTTTTTGTCACAGTGGCTTTGTAGCACAGTTTCAAGTTGGGGAGTATGATACACCCTTCTATGTCCTGGTTGCCTAGAATTGCTTTTGCTATTCTAGGTGTCTTCTGGTTCCAGATGAGTTTTTGAATTGTTTTCTCTAGATCTGTGAAATATATCATTGGGATTTCAATCAAGACTTGAAATCTATATAGTAGTTTTGGCACTATGGTCATTTTGATGATGTTTATTCTTCTTACCCTAAAACAAGGGATGTATTTCTGTTTTCTGATATCCCCCCTTTCATTCCGGATTACATGGATTTGGATGTTTTCCTTTCTTTATTTGAGAAGGTTGGCTAAGGGTCTGTCAATTTTGTTCATTCTTTCAAAGAACCAATTCATTGATTCATTGATTGATATTATTCTCTTAATCTCCATTTTATTAATTTCTGCTCTAATCTTTATAATTTCCTTCCTTGTATGAGCTTTGGGCTTATCTTCTTGTTCCTCTCTTTCTAGTTGCTTGAGGTTCAGCATTAGGTTGTTTATTTGAGCTTGCTCTATTTTCACAGTGTGGACATTCATTTCTGCGAATTTCCCTTGTAGCATGGTTTTCCTTGTGTCTCATAGATTTCTGTATGCTGTACTGATATTATTATTTAATTCTGGAAATCATTGATTGTTTCTAAAGAAGAATAGAAGCAGAAAGTACCTCTTTGAAGTTGCTGGTGAGGCATGAGATGCAAACTTTTTATTATTGAGATGATCAGTGTTTGGAATGGTGATCATTATGTACTAGAGAAATATGCTAAGATATTAATGAGATGAAGTACTAGCATATGTACATATTCTCATGGATGTATTTATGCATATAATCTGTTTATAATATGTGTACACATATAGTGAACATATGAAGTACATACATATAATAAATATATGAAATATATCCACTGAACAATTGGTTTATATGTATGTAATATGTTCATAAAATAATGAATACATGATATCAGTATGAAATCATCTATTATACTAACATATGCATATAATCTCATATTAATTATAATATTGCCTATGATTATAGTAAGAATAATTAGATATAGATATTGATATGCCAGTTCTCTTTATTATATTTTGTTGGGGAAAGTGAAGTTCATGTAATGTTCTTGGTCTGGATTAAAGAGTAAATGATATTGTGTTCTAGAATTGGAATCAATGATTACATTGCTCTAATTCACTCATGTATGGTCAATAAGCTACATTGTGTCACATCCTGAACTAAAACCTTAGCACAGAATAAACTGTTTAAAATGTTATAAAAAGTCTAAAATTAGGAGATATACCCCAGTTATTGGACATTTTTATTGGTCAGTAAATTAGCAATACATCAGTGCCTTTACAATAGTAAGCTTTGTTTCTTGTCACCCACTTTGATCGGGTGTCTCAGCGTTTTTGACATTATGCAGCCAAAACTAACAAACGTGGCTCATTTCTTCCCTGCATTTAACATCCTTTCTCCTTTGTGAACAAATGACAGATCATAGATATTTCCTGATGTGTTCATTGCTTTGTGGTTCTGTGCATTCATATTCCAGGAAGGATAGAAATGCTTGGCTTTGGATTTGAGGTGGAAATTAAATCTGAGTTTATGAGATATGGTTTCTTAAGAGTTATAAAATGTCATCTATACTCCTTGAGGTTAAAAAATGTTAGTTTTAAACATCAAGTACTTCATCTGCTAACAATAATGCATCGCACATGCAAAGTGTTTTCTTTTTCTTTTTCTCCCAGTTACAGAGTTACATGGAGAGAGAAGTTTGTGAACCTTTACCCATGCTAGTTACATTCTTGGGGATTCCAAATGTGTATTAAACGTGTAGAGGAGTCATAAAAATAAAATTGAATTTTGTTTAACTCAGCATTCTTCTCAAATTTAATGATATCGCTCCTCCTTGCCTACTCATCTCTGGCTTCACACTCATTCTACTGAATGCATCGTGGTGAATTCTGATTGATAATATTCCATCTGCAGTTGGAACTGAATGAAGTCATTGCCCTAGGAAAGGCAGCGACTGCATAATGCCCTGTTTTTCCTCCAGGAATTTGTAAAACTTAGCACTTTCTTTTTAATATTAAACTAACATTAAGTCTACCATGTGATAAGTGCTACCATGTAATAGTTTTTCTAAAATAGTTTTTCATTTTGTAAAATATGCTTAAATGATATTTCTTCAAGGTACTTTCTTTAGAAGCTGAATTCGCACAGAAAACCTGGAAAAATCTAGTCTGGTAGGGACTGAAAAGGGTTGACACAGACTGCAGGCCACTGCTGCATTCTTTACCTGGGTAAGCAAGGGTAGCAAGGATTGATTTTCTTAGTGCACTATTTAGCAAAAGTATACACGTCTGTCTTATGTCACCGTCAGTCTTTGGGGTGGTGAGAGGCACCTTCACTTTTACTACTCTGATTCAGCTTGATTATCATACTGGTGATCACTATTGTAGTGAGTATTTATCTCAGTGTCTATGAGACATATACTTTTCTTTAACTTTATTTGATCATTTGAGTCTTTCTTGCCGTGAGGGTCCCTGACTTCCTCTAGGAGTTGCTTTCTACAGCCGGATGTTTCAGTGTGGTTGGCTGACAGTGCTGTCTAGACCCTGTGTTCTGATCTTAGTCTTTTTCATTGCTTTCCCATTATGCAGAACTCTGGAGTCTGGGAAGTACTCGGTGCTCCTAATTGGTTCAGTTTGGATGGAACAACTATTTTCTCTCTGGGGAAGTAAGGTATAGCGTGTCTCTCTCACAGACAACAATGTCTTGATTCTAATAGTTTTGATCCAAGCAAGAGAGGTGACAAAGGGGGAGATTTTATTCTTTATTATTTTTCTCCTGTTCTCCACTTCACTTTCCCTCCTTTTTCCTTCTTGCCCCTCTTCTTCTTTCCTCTTTCCTCCTTTCTCCTGTTCCCTTGTCCTACCTTCTTAATGGACTTCACTCTTTTTACTTCTTGTGTTGTATCATTCTTCTCAAAAAATGAGTGAGCCACTGGTGACCCATTTAAGAAAGGCAGCAGGAAAAGAATCCTACCAAGAAGAAGGAAAAATACTATATGTGGAAGGTTATATGTTAACCTTTTCCTTGTAAATGCTTGTGTTCTATTAAAAAAATGTACTTGCTAAACATATTTCCTTCATCCTCCAACCTTATATGAAGGTGGATTTTGGATCTCTGACCTAATTTCCCCCTTGATAATAAATGGTCCCACTCATACTTTGTACTTTGTAGGCATGCAGGTGTTTGCCACAGAGTCTTCTAAGTTGGAGAGGAGCCTACACCTTGACATATCGTGTATCTCTCTGTGAAATAAGGCAGAAACCCTGATGAGAACAAGACATAGATGTAGGTTCTTAGGCTTAAATTCATGACCTATTTATTACTCATCTGTCTTTTCTTATTGACACTTTACAACAAGTATGGAATGTACCCTCTCTTTGTCCCTTACTCTTCATTGCAAGCACCTAGTATCCTGTAACAGCAGAACATCCCAAATTGTTTCCAAGGACAAGAATCACCATTAGTCCATATCTTATACTACAATTAAATTGTGCACAAAACAAGAAGTCTCATAAATACCAAACTAATGATCCACTGTAAAGTTACCAGCCTTTAGCTCACCTGAATGTAGCTATAAAGTGAGACCTGTTCTTTTGTTTATGGGTGAGTCTGTTCCCATTCTACAGACTTGTCCTCCAACTGAAGATTTTCTCATACTTTCTTTCGTCAGGGGAGCTGGCTTAATCTTTATCAGTCCTGCGCCTGTGCTGCAGAGATCTTCTGTTCCATCCCACAGCACTGCTGCTGGGGTTTCCCTTGTCTTCTGAGGCTTCCTCCTCAGACAGAGGGATGGCCCATGTTAATAGCCTCAGAGCACACTTCCCAGGTTCTTCGTGTATTGTGTATTTTCCTTGCTATCTGAGAATGTTACCATGTCTCTACAAAAATCGTATTCACCTTGTTTTTGTTATGTATGTCAGTTCTTCTGAAAGTATCTAAGACTTAAGACATTTGGGAGATTAGTATTCTTTGTCAAACTGCTTAGTGGAAGGTATGGTATGCTTCTTATAAATCACTGAGTATAATGTCTGGCATTTTGTTGTTGCTGTGACTTACAACTCTTTCTTTGAGACAGGGTCTCGCTTTGTAGTTCAGGCTGGCCCTGAGCTCAGCCTCAAACTCACATCACAGCAATCCTCCTGCCTCTGCTTCCTGAGTGCTGGATTACAGGCGTGAGCCACCATGCCCGGCACTGTGGTATGTGGTACTGGTTGTTGCTGGATGAGAGTCTCCACACCCAGTATTGTGTGTGGTTACCGGGGATTGAACCTGGGCCCTTGCACTTGCAAAACAGGCGGCAGAACCACTGAGCTAACTCCCTGGCCCCATGACTTACAACTCTTATCTTCCAAGTATAAACTGATGTGATAGGGACTAATAGTCATTTTCATCCTTTGGGAAAAAAGATAATTGTGTTGTGTTGTTGGTCATTGTCATTTGACCTACCCCTAAAGGAAAGTTTTTCTATAAAGGCAGGGGCTCTACTACAGTAAAAAGCTAATCATGACAAGTTCATGGGCCTCAGGAAAATTAGCAAGAAGGGGTCTACATAGTTTTAACAAAAAAATGAGCACTCTATCTAAATATTTGGGGAGGGATTCAGTCAGAAATTTCTTCCTGAAAGCATAAACTAAGAAATCACAGTGAGAGAAGTCTTTTTTCTTTAATTTTACCCCCATATTTGGCAAAACCACTATCCCATTGATATGGTGAGTTTTCAATAGTACCATTACTCTTCTTTTTGGACGTGGTTATGATTTCTACACTGATATCTTTTAGCTTCAAAAATGTACAGTTCTAATCAAATGTCTCTCATATGGTGGGCGCTCGACTGGTGGTGGGAATGGAGCAGTGAGTGGGACCAGTGTGTTCCTGCATCATAGAGGTTAGAAGAAAGTGGGTATGTCGAGTATCACAAAATGAATTATATAATTGTGTTTGAAACTGCCAAAGTGATCAATTCTTTGTAGCAGAATAAAGTACTAGCAGAGCATAGGGAAGAACATCCTAAAGAAGTGACTTGAGATTTGCACTGTGAGGAGGAATTAACTTTAATTGGGGTCAGTGAATGTAATTTTGTTCAGGTCATGATGCGTGTGGAGCACTAGAAAAACTTACAGATGGCTGAAATGATGGGATTCCAGTGATGGGCCATGTGATCAGAGCTCCAATGGGACAAGATAGGTCTGATCCAAGAGCATTGGTATGTCGTGCTGCCAATTTTGTTTTTCTTTACTCTGGAAGGATAGGAAGCTGATGATAAGGTTTTAGTGTGAAATGACATGGATGATATGCTACATGCAGTTGGCTAAAACTTGGAACTATTAAAAAATATATGGCAGTGATACGGGAATATGACTGATGGTGGAGGTTGGGATAATAGGTCCAGATAGGAAAGTCAGTTTAGGTGGAGTTAGATCTGGGACCAAGTTAGTAACCATGGGATTGAGGAAGCAAGGACAGACTAGAGTAATATTTAGAGACTAAAGCTGACTATAGATGAATTGGCTTTAATCTTTGTAAATCTTTTGTATAACTTCAACATGCTGGATTTACTACATAGGACAAATAGGTTTTTTTAGTTTCTAAATATAAGAATAATTCCCATAATGTGATGTTGCCATGATAATGATGTTTTTCAGGCATGTTTTCAAATACAGTTAACTTGGAGATTATTTTCCAAGAACAGGAAAATCTCAAATGGTCTTACCTTACTATTTTCAAGGAAAAATACTCATTCCTTTGGAAAACAATGAGATGAATTTAATTTCAGTTCAACTAGTATTTTGCAACTAGTATTTTGTTTTCTTACTTGAGTATTATAAAAATTTGTTGCTAGAAAGGCTGTTAAGTCAGAAGCAGATATACCCTACATGAACATTACAGTAGTGCTTTTCTTGAAGATATGCACAATATTATTATCTTTATATAGCCTTTTACTGTCTTAATTCAAGTCAAACATTTCTTGAGTTGCTTAATGGCAAAGGAAATATTTGAAATGCCATCTTACTCTTTTCCTTTTTTGTACTTTAAAGCCTGTGGTGTCTGCCATGACACTGTTGCCCTTCCTTGGAAGTCCTTTAGTACACAGTATGTGTGGCCACATAGATCCAGATTAACATTCAGTGATCATTCATTGTGTGGCTAGAGCTTCGCTCTCATTTCTTGGACAAGGGCACATCTTTAAAACTGCAGCCTCCTGTGTATATATCTTACTTCACTTTTTTGTGCTATATAAAAGTGGCCTATTTTGGATCTTCCTGAAGAATAAATCAGTATGCAGGTGGTCAGTTAGCTAAGGGAGAATATCTTTCAGAGAACTGCATAGGATTCAGTTTTACTGTGTTTCTGGTTTACTCTTTTGTACATAACTGGTACACTGAGTAAATGATTTTTCTTTCATCTCTCTAGGGAATTCAGAGGGCTTAGCTTAAGAGTTTTCTGTAAGTAAAGTCAAAGTTGAGTGGAGCCATTTTTATGGGCTAAGAATACCCTACAAATATCTCTTGACAGGTATCAGAGCCCCTGGAGTTCTGAGGCCATTACCCGAGCCAAGACAGTGAGCTGAGACAGAGACGGAGGCAAAGAGCTATAGGCTGAAGAAGTGGTAGGGCTCTGGGTTCCTCGTGCTAGCTTTACTAAAGTGGACAGATTCTATCTAAATATCTATTTTCATAATGATCTTTGCAAGTCTTCATCTCTTCAAATGATATCACTGTTACAAGTAGTCAAAATGCAGTTGTTGTGGGGAAAGTTTAGATTAATATAGAGGTGGAGGGGATCAGGAGCTGTTTAGCTTGAGTAATTCTTGGATCTCATATTGCCTTTCTTAACTAGGAAAACAGAATGTGACAATAATGTGTGAATGGTGTTGGGCACATAGTAGGTGAACAAAAAGAATTGGGGCCCTTTATTCTTATTGTTACTGTTATTGTAGAAGCACATAATATCTGATTGTTGTCAAAGGATTCCTTCTTCCACTAACCTCTTGAATCTTAATGCATATTCTTGTGCAGTATTTCAGCCTGTGTTTGCATGCACACAGAAGAAGAAAGGATCAGGATTTATATCCTGAACTACAGAAGGCCCCTGGGAGCTGCTCTCTGTAGGTACCAGTATAGGAAGAGCTGAAAAATCTGTCTCAGCATCAATATGCAGTTTTTTCCCTATGCTATCATGTAATTTTCATTACATTTTGTTTTTTCTTCCTGCTTTTCCCACTCTTCATGTTATAATCATTTATTAGGTGCTATATTCTTCCTGTGCACTCTTAGAAGTGTGATAAAAGCCTCTGTAGTACAGTGTAAAGATTGCTGGATGGGATGAATGGAAATGGAGTTGTCATTCTTATTTCTGCACCAAATGATTGTATGACCTTGGGCAAGTCATTGAATTTGTCTAGGTTTTATTTTAAAAAATTTCTATGGGCCGTAAGATTCTCTGTCTACTCTGCATTTTAGGGAGTTAATAAATATGAATTTTAGTGATCCTTACAGACCCACTTGTGTCAAAATCCCATGAAATATAGGAGATTTGAGAGTTTTTTCAGGCTGTAGAATTTTTAGAAAGTATATTCACACCAGAAATATTGATAAACACTTCTTAAAGTGTGTTTTTCTGCCTTGGTGGTGTTTGTGTCAGCTGATGAGCCTTTCAGATAATTTTTCAATTTTCTTTTGCTATTGAACTACTTTTAATGGATGTTCTGGCCATTGGTGACTAATAATTTGTAATGAAAAATGATAAATAGCAGAAACACTTTGCTTTTAAATCAGAAGCATCTGTTCATAAATGAAATGGAGTTGTGGTGTGTTACTAGTGTCAGACAAGATACAATCCTACAGAAAGAAGAGCTGGGGATATTAACAACAATGCCTATGCTTGTTTGAGTGAAAGAAATATTCTTCCAAAATACCCTTGGAATCATTATACACCTAAAATTAAATTTTTATTCCCATTAAAGTGACATTGTGTTTGGTGTCATTTTATTAAGTTTTCTAAGGAGATTTATTACATTGCTTTAGCACATAAAATTTAAGGCCATGAATCTGTTTCTTTAATATAATTTTAGTGTTAATGAGGGATTTTCTTAATTGTAAAAAGTGCAGTGAAATGCTTTAACAAGTTCTGTTGAAGTTCCTTCTTACTAAAATACATTTCTATATTGTATTTTTGTCAGTATCTAATGAATAACTTGGTAATTGGTATATGCAATGATCATGGTTATTTGAGAGTTTATAAATATGAGTGGCTTTCTTTAATAAATGGTACTGGAAAATCTGAGGTTCAGTTTACCAAAGAGCAAAGCTAGATCTCTTTCTTTCTCAACACACCAAACTAAATCAAAGTGGATTAGAGACCTAAACATTAAAAAGAAAACACTAAATTTGCTGGAAGATAGATTAGGTAGAACTCTTGAAGATATTGGCATAGGGAGGACCGGGGATTTAGCTCAGTGGTTCCGCCACCTGTCTTTTTTTTTTTTTTTTAAGGTTTTTTGAGACAGGGTCTCACTTTTGTAGTTCAGGCTGGCCCTGAGCTCAGCCTCAAACTCACATCACAGCAATCCTCCTGTCTCTGCCTCCCGAGTTCTGGGATTACAGGCACCAGAACCACTGAGCTAAATCCCCAGCCCATCCGCCCCCTGTCTTGCAAGCGCAAGGGCCTGGGTTTGATCCCCGGTAACCATATACTATAGTGGGTGTGGAGACTCACACCCAGCAGCAATCAGCACCACATACCATAGTGCTGGGCGTGGTGACTCACACCTGTAATCCCAGCACTCGGGAGGCAGAGGCAGGAGGATTGCTGTGATGTGAGTTTGAGGCTGAGCTCAGGGCCATCCTGAACTACAAAGCGAGACCCTGTCTCAAAAAAAAAAAAAATTGGCATAGGGAAAAACTATGAACAAAACCTCAGCAGCATAGGAACTAGCAGAAAGAAATAATGACTGGAATCTCATATTTTTAGAGAGCTTCTAAACAATAGGCAAAATCACCAACAAGAACAAAAAGACAAACTAAAACAAGGGAAAACATTTTCTACTAGCTATTTCTGAGACAAAGGACTACTGTCTAGAGTATATAAAGGAATCAGCCCCTCCAAATTTAAAGACCCAGGTCAAAAATGGGCATCTGAAATGAACAGACAGTTTTCAGATGAAGAAGTAAAGGCAGCAAAGAAACATATGAAGAATTATCCAAAATTTCTGGTTGTTTGAGAGATTCAGATGAAAACAACACTAAGAATCCATCTCATTCCAAAAAGAATGATTACTATCACAAACTCCACCACAACAAATTCTGGAGGGGCTGTGAGAAGAAAGGAACACTTCTTCACTATTGGTGGGAATGTAGACTGGTACAGTCATGTGGAGATCAGTGTGAAGATTCCTCAAAAAACCCAGGATTAGAGTTCTGTTTGACACTGCTATTCCTGTTAAGTATATACACAAAAGAATTGAAAGATTCATGTCACAGAGATTTATGTGCACACATGTTTATAGCAGCTCAGTTTGTGACAGCTAAATCTTCAAAACAGCCCAAAGCTCAACTACCGGAGACTGGATAAAGAAGATGTGGGTTTAAAAAAAATGAAATGGAATATTACTTTGCCATAAAGAATGATAAAATTGAGTCATTTATATTCAAACAGCTGTACCTTAAGGACATACACATAAGTGAATAAGTAGGACACAGATGTATAAATACCAATTTTTTCTATCATGAAAATTGAGAGGTGTAAATGCATGCCAACATGTGTGCTAGGTAATGTGAAATAGGAGGAAGGTGTGCCAAAGGAAAAGGGAAAGGACAGATAAGGGAAAGTGAAGGGAAAAACGATTCTAAAGCAAAGGAAAACAAAGGTTTTGTATATAGAGGTTGGGATGTAGGGAGGGCAGGGGCAAGGGGGAGAAAGAGAATCAAGGTCTGTCATGTTCAGGTACAGATTCTCAGTGTTGATTGTGATCATAATGTATGTATAAAATGTACCAATAAAATCAACTTTAAAAATATGAGTGGCTCTGAGCTTGTTCTGCTAGTGTATTTATTTATTGTTGGATAGATTTAAACTTGTAGTTGCCTCCAAGATACTTGCCAAGCTTTAGGATTGCTGCCTTAGGTCTAATGAGTTCTGGAAAAGCCTTCAGTTTGTTAATACTATGTGTAAAATGCACATAGTCCTAGGAGGGTTGAACTGGAGACTTCTTGAATAAACTGAAATTACATTTACTGCAGAGATTTTTTTTTAGGATGTCTTTAATATCTTACTAATTTTTATATTGTATCAGTCTAATACACTGCCATTGAAGTGAGAAGTAATGTATAATTCATAAATGAATGCAACCTTTTCTCATTCTTGGGTTCTTAGATGCATTTTAGAAAGATAAGCTTTACATGATTCTTTGCTCTGTAAAAGAGATGCTCCTTTATTCTACAGTCAAAGGAAGGCTTTTAGAAGGAGAAGTTACTACATACATTTTAAGCTGTTTCACAAGAGTGAAGTATTTTAGAAGTCAGTGTTTTTTTATATCAGATTTTATAATTCTGAGGTTTGTGAGTGCTTTGGTAGAGTAATTATTCTCCAATAATTTGCTGAAAATGCTAAAACTGTGCATTACAATGCATGTCATTCCTCAACTACTTTGTCATAGTTAAAAATAAAACAATGTTAGGATAATAAAAGCTGTGGCTAGGGAAAGTGAATAATAAAACAAACATCTCTTCCTATTGCATGAATGGTATTAAATCAGCTGCTGCTTCAAGAAGTGGCAGGTACCGTGCACAGACTGGAGAGTGTATTTACTTTCTCTGACCTCCACCATGTCCCTGGCCTTTGAGGACAATTTTATTGCACGCTACACCTAAATGCAAGTTTGTACCAGGCTGTTTTAAATGTGATAATTTAGATTGGGTGATACACTCATCTAAACTAATCTAGTTAAGAATAACTTAATTAACAGCATAAAATTTGCCAGCACTTTTCTTCTTCTAGAAGAATATTACATTAGAGTGTTCACATATTTACACTTCTTGCCAAAACACACGCAGAAAAAAGACAGAAAGAGAAAGACGTCATAGAACTAAAACTGTGAAGTTAACCTGAGACTTCATTTCTGCTCTCCTGCCTTGAATTTAACTACACCAAAGTTTTCATTTGTTGCTTAAAACCACCCTGGATTAAAATGCTTTGCAGTTTATTATATAGCAGCTATCTTTCTCTCACAACCAGGATAGGAAGTTGCAGATAAATAACAGTTTTATATAATGTTGGCCGATGTAGACATGCACAAAGCTATTATACCTCTTTTATTATTACGCTCTTTCAAGAATACAATATAGCAGGAGTTTAAGTTTAGAGCTACATCCTATTAGTAAAATTCTACTCTAGTGTTTCCATTGTCCTAAATTTTATTTTCTTTGTTACACAGTTCTTTTTTTCAATTACAGTTTGTAAATGACTGAAGTTCTTTGCAAAAGCATGAATTTCTTATGTCTCTTTACATTACTATATCCAATATATATTTTGAATATAATCATGTTCTATGATACCTGTAGCAAGTTTAAAGGTAACAGTCTTCTTTATTCATGCAACTGCTCAAATTTTTAATCTGTCCGGTTTCTGAACTTGGATATGGGACATCAGATCTCTCTCAAACTGCAAGTCCTATTTGACTTCTACATTCATGCTTTTTGAAATAGTGAACCCCTCAGGGCTGTGTGATTTTCACTCGTGTGTGTTTAAAGTTCATTGCCAAATAAAACTGAATAAATCATGGAACATATTTTCTCTCCATGAGTGAGAAATGCAAATTGTTATAGGTCAGTTGCTAAGAGGTCTGGTCTCCATCTCCTGTGTCTTGTTTGCAATTTGTTTTTCATTTATTCTAAGCATACACAATTCACTTTGCATTTCCTTGTTATGTACATACTTTTCAGCTGTCCCCAAAGTCTGCACTAATGGAATAACTCCTCTTTCTTGACTCTGCTTCCTTCAGTGTCCTGTTTAGTATTTATAAACATGACGCATCTTACCTCACAGGAGCTGCTGCCCTACATTTCCAGATGGAGGCAGGAGGCATCATTGCTCAGTTTCCACTTTCATTACTTGCTCTAGTCATATCTGAAAGAATATTAACCCCTAAATAGGATATCCTGAACAAGCTAAGAAACAAACCTGCAAATGTAACAATAATATTTTGTCTTCTAATGACTTAAGATAATTTTCCTATTTGCTGAATTTATTATACATGGAGAATGTGAAAACTAAGGGAAGAACAGTAATTTATAAAATATTAATCACTTTAAATAATAAAACCCTAACTAGTTTGAAAATAATTTCAGAACTTCTAATAAGAAAACAATATTACAATAAGAGAAGTCTTGGTTAAATGCTTTAAAAGGGAGAACAAAGGTCATTTTAAAAGATGGAATTAAATTTAACATTAAACTTTTCAAGATTGATTGGAAACAGCTTGACATTTCTGGTCCTACTTTCTTTAATTCACACTCAAAATCTAGAATGGACCATTGCATGTATTTAATACCTAAACAAATAGGGATAAATTGACATCATTGTTTAAAGACCAATATTGCTTTACAAAAATTTTCCTTTCACTCTATCCAGTAACATTTGTATAATTCAAGATTGATTTTAAATTTTAAAAGTGTGTGACAATCTAATGTTTTTGAAATATTCCACTATTAAGTAACTGTGAGATTTAAAAAAAAAATACAAAAAAACATTGTTTGACATAGATAATAGAGTGGATAAAATGCGTAAAGTGAACTATAGAGGTTGCAAGTCATTTTTTTTTTTTTTTTTTGAGACAGGGTCTCGCTTTTGCGGTTTAGGCTGGCCCTGAGCTCAGCCTCCAACTCACATCACAATCCTCCTGCCTCTGCCTCCCGAGTGCTGGGATGACAGGCATGAGCCACCACGCCCGGCACTGTGGTATGTGGTACTGGTTGCTGCTGGGTGTGGGTCTCCATGCCCAGTATTGTATGTGGTTACCGGGGAATCGAACCCGGGCCCTTGCGCTTGCAAGACAGGCGCCGGAACCACTGAGCTAACTCCCCGGCCCGCAAGTCATTTTTAAGTAAGAACAAATAACGCAATGTGCAAAATATAGACTTGTAGGTAATGTAGGCATATGTCATTAAATTTGGGAGCAATTAATGAAATCAGGTAGTGTTGAGACTGCCATTCATTGTTCATGTTCCTCATTATGGTATGAGCAGTCAGTACCAGAACAAACTCCAAAGAACCTAAATGAGCAAACCCAGCAGTGTTATGCTGAGTAAAAGCTGACTTACTTTAAAATCTATCCTTTAGTTTCAGCAAAAGAAATGTGAATCTTTGAATCTGTCTTAATATCATAACGTGACAGAAGTCATTGTCACTCTAGCCTGACACAGTATTGCCAAGAATGCCAGGTGCCTATGGCTAGAATAGGATGTGAAGAAGATCTGTGTGTCCACACTAGGATCAGTTGTCCTGCTGCAGTTCGACGTGCTCATTCTGGCACGGGACCTCAAATACAGACACCTATTTCTCCGGGAATATATGCTTCTCCCTCAACACATATGACTGCATACATGTCTGCTGTTCCTATACATGTCATGGATACATGTGAAAATAGTTTTCATGAAGTAATTCAGTGTCATTTGAGGTGACCAGTGAGATTTCATAATAGACAAAATATATTTTCTTTCTTTGGGTTGTGTCACTTCACATGCTTCTTGGCTTTTGTGCTGCCTTAATGACAATCACAGTGCTGGATGAGAGATAGAGCCTGCCTGGTTAACCTTATGAAACTTCTTCAGTTTCAGATTGTATGTTGAAGTAAAGTGAAAAAGAGGAGGTTTATTTATTTTTTTTTCATTGACACAAAGTGATTACTGGCTGCCTTTGTTAACAGATTTGTAATCGACTTGTGGATAAGTCCAGCTGGTATGTGTATAGATCGGATGCCAAAAATGTGATAAACATCAATAGACAGCTCCCTAGTCTGTACATATCTTGGACTCTTTGCCACACATACTGATTAATTAAAAGATCTGCCATATGATAATCTAATGTTGGAAGCCTTTTCTTGAATCAATCCTCATCAGAAGTCAAAACCATCAAGATGTAGTGCTGCATACTTGTAATCTTATCTAGTGGAGAAACTGAGGCCAGGAGGCTGTTTAAGCCCAGGAGTGTCAGTCCAGCCTGGATGCAAAACTGAGACTGTCCAAGAAGAACAAACACAAAAGTAAAAGAAGAAGGACAACAAAAAAGAAATTAGAAATAATAGATCCATTTTTAAGGATTCTAGTGGCAGAATTTCTCTGTGCACTTTAGTGACATTGCCTTATTTTTATACCTCCCCCCCCCCGAGTCTGATTTTCTCCACATATTTCACTCTGGAAGCATTCACTGAAACAGAAGACAGTTATTTAGAAAATAAAAATATATTTAGGATAGTTCAGCAAATTCTTTTTTAATGCATATCACTGAGCTTCTTAAGGTCAGAGCTGAGAGACTGGAAACATGAACAATCCTACTTTATTAAAATTCTGTCATTTGGGCTTTTCTTTTAGACAAAATATTGCCCAACTAGAAAGTATTAATATTGGCTTAGAAATACAAACTTTGGAACATCATAATTGTAATGTTCAGCATCATTAAATGTGTATTGTCCACTTGGCAGTACATTATACCATTGAACCTCAGAACAACTCTTCCAGTGTATGTTTTATTATATGGGTAAGTAACTGAGTTTGAGGAGATTGAAGTACTTTCTGCAGTTTTGTATTGCTGATTGGAGACAGAATGGGATTTCTCAAAAAGCAAACTGAAGCAGTCACCATTTTAAATCACTACATTTTTCTGTCTCTGTAGTGCCTACCTTTGTAGTTTTGTAATGGCTGTGCTGGGCAGTATATTAGTTGGCCTCTATTATAGGCTGTTGGATGCACCGTCTTAGTAATCTGTGTCCTTGTTCTTCTATCTGTAGGCCCCTGGGGCAGGTGCACAGGAGACTGTGGACCAGGAGGAGTGCAGACTCGAGCTGTGTGGTGCTTTCACATTGAGGGTTGGACAAGTCGTCTATCTAACTGTGATGAGATCAGCAGGCCTCCGAAGGAAAGGAGTTGTTTCCGAGTCTGTGACTGGCATAGTGACCTATTCCAGTGGGAGGTTTCCGACTGGCACCACTGTGTGCTCGTTCCCTACCTGCACGGGGACGACAAGCCTCAGGCTGCAGAGTGTGTGACGGCTCAACACGGACTTCAGCACCGGGTGGTGCGCTGTCTTCAGAAGCTGAACAGAACCTTGGTTGCTAATGAAATATGTGAACACTTTGCCCCTCAGCCCCCCACAGAACAAGCTTGCCTCATTCCATGCCCTCGGGATTGTGTTGTATCTGAGTTTTCACCGTGGTCCAAGTGCAGCAAAAGCTGTGGGAAGAAATTGCAGCACAGAACTCGGACGGTCATCTCACCCCCTCTCTATGGAGGTATGCAGTGTCCAAACCTGACTGAGTGGAGAGCCTGTGAGGCCCCCACTTCCTGTCCTCTTGGGGAAGATGAATATACTTTCAGCCTTAAGGTTGGACCATGGAGTAAATGTAGACTCCCTCATCTTAAAGAAATTAACCTCAGTGGAACAACTCTTCTGGATTTTAGCTCTGATTCAAATGAGCAAGCCACCTTCAGACGTCAAAGTTATAAAGCACATCACCATTCGCAGCCCTGGGGCATAGAGATAGGTTACCAGACGCGGCAGGTTTGGTGTACAAGAAGTGATGGAAAAAATGCACTGTTAAGGTAGGACATCTTCAGTGTTTGTGCTCAACTGACCTAAAGTACTGCTAATTGACTTTACTGGTACATTTTATACATACATTATGATAATATCCAACATTGAGAATTTGTGCTTATATGTGACATATCCTGATTCTCTTTTTTCCCCTTTCCTCAGCCCTCCCTACAACCTTTAACCCTATATACATAAGCTTTGTTTCTTTATTTTAATTATTAACTTTGTTTTCCTTCTTTACTTTCCCTTATGCACCATTTCCCTTTTCCTTTTGCACACTATATTCCTATTTCATGATTCCTATCATACATTTTGATGTTCATTTACATCTTCAATTTTTCATGCTAGAGAAAAGATATGGTATTTACACATCTGTGTCATATTTATTCACTTATGTGTATGTCCTCAAGGTAGGTCCATTTGAGTATAAATGACTCAAACTTATTCTTTATGGCTGAGTAATACTCCATTTTACATCTTCTGTATCCCTACATCTTCTGTATCCAGTCTCCCATTGATGAGTATTTGGGTTCTTTCCAAGATTTAGTTATTACATAATGAACTAATATAAACATGGGGCACACATATGTGGCTGTGATGTGAATCTTTTAATTCTTTTTGTATATACCAAGCAGGGGTATAGCAGGGTCAAATGAAACTTTAAGTCTTAGTTTTTAAGGAATCTCTACACTTTTCTCCATAGTGGTTGAACCAGTCTACATTATCACCAACAGTGGGAAAGGGTTCCTTTTCTCTCCACAGCCTCAATATCAACAGAGCAAAAAGACAACCTACCATATGGAAAAGAGTTTTTACCAGCTGTTTCTCAAACAAAGGACTGCCATCTAGATTATGTAAAGAATTTAAAAATCAGACCCTTCTAAGTTGAAAGGCCCAATTAAAAGTGATGTCTGAAATGAACTGACATTTTTCAGATGAAAACATATGAAGAAATGTTCAGCAGTGCTGGTCATATGAGAGGTGCAGATGAAAACACTGAGATTCCATCTCATTCCACAAAGAATGTCTGTTCTCATGAAATTGACCTAAAGTATTTATTTTGTGTTTTAAAATATTTCTTCATGATTTTCTACAAAGAAGAAATTTTAATTAAGTTTGTAATTGAGTCTTGTAGAGGTTTTATTTAAGAAAACTTCAGTTTCAAATACAATCATTTCAAGTTTCATAGTCTAAGGCAGGCTAAGCTCTAAATTGCATAATTATTAAAACTATGAATCAGCGTTCTATATTGTATTAAGATAGCAACTAATGTAAACAAAGGCCTTTTATTACTTTACTAGAAATCAGTGAATCTTTATGACAAAAATTGAAGTTCACTCTCAAAATTGAGATGTAAATTATGTCAACATATACCGCTCTTCAGAGAGCGAAGGAAGGAAGGAGCGAGTGGGAGGAGGGCGTCCTTCATATCCCTGATCGAGCACGAACTCCATTGCAAGGGTTCTAACTGTCTAGCTTAATTAACTTCTGAAGTGCTCTATTGCATAATAGAGGTTTGAGCTTCCACACTTTCATTTTGGTAGCACAACTTAGTTTTAGTAAATAATTTATTATTATTGATGAGCCATATGTACTTACCTAAGTCCTTTGTTTATGTTTAGATTCATTCTTTGGGTTTATTCTACAAGTTGGTCCAGGGTATAATAACCTGTATCCACTAATTCACTGTGTACAGAGTAGTTTCTCTGCCCCAACAAAAATCCCCTCTGTGTTTTCAGTTGATCCTTCTCTTCCTTTTCCGAAACTCATGACAGCCATTGATCATTTCAAATATTGTCTTCAGAGTTTTTATTTTTTTCATGTTAGTTTATTGACTTCTTTAACTTAGTAGTATTCATTTGAGTTTTATCCAGGTCTATTTGTGACTTCTCATTTGTTTTTATCTCTGAATAACTCTATTATATAGTACCACAGTTTATGCATTCATCTGTTGAAGGACATCTTGATTGCTTCCAAGTTGGACAATTATGAATAAATTGGAAATAAAACTTCACATGGACATTGTGTAGTGAACATTACTTTTGACTCATTTGGGTAGAAATCAAGTGGTGCAATTATTGGATAATTTGGTTAGAGGTATGAAGTGTGGTTAAAAATATGTTGAATGTCCCAGAGGAGATATTTCCCAGGTTATTATTTCTTTCTGAATGTCCATATAGATAAACATGTGTCCTGCAGAAAGTAGTTTTATTTCTTCCTTTGCAACATGAAATTTTTATTTCATTTTCTTACTTTACTGGATTAGCAAAGAATTCCCCTGAAATGCTCAATAGGTGTAAGGAGAGGAGACATCTCCCCTCTATTCTGGGGAAGTGTTCAGCCACTCCAGAAAGTCTCCTATTCCCAGTTTTCCAAAAATATTTTTAAGATTATGAATGAGTGTTAGATTTTTGTCAAATAGTGTTTATAAATCTATTGATATGATCCTATGATTTTGCTTTTAGCCCATGGGTGTTCATACTACATATGTTGCTTTTCAAACATTAAGTAGCCTGGCATATACTAGAACCAATGTTGGATTGTGATTCATACTTTCTTTTATGTAGTATTGGATTTATTTAAAATTATTTAATCACTATTCATGTGAGATGTTGTTTTTGCTTGTTCTTATATATAATGGCTTTTTCTGGTGTGGTGATTCCAACTCATATAGTAAACTGAGATATCTTTTTATTCTATTTTCTGAAAGAAATTGTTGAGAATTTGTGTAGTTTTTCTTGAATTTTGTTAAAAATTCATCAGCGTGTCACTGACCTTAGAACCTTTTGCTTTGAAAGGTTAATAATTATTGACTCAATGTCTTTTGTCTTTACAAGGTTCAGACATAGCTCAGAATATCAATTTCTCCTTTGTGTGACTTTTAGTAGATTGTGGTTTTCAAGAAATTGTTCCATTTCATGTAGTGTACAAGATATAAAGTTACCCATAATATTCCCTTATTTTCTTATTTATAACTAGAATGTATATTGATTGACTTTTTAAAATTCCAGATATTTATAATTTTAATCTCTTTTTCTCTTAGAAATTTATTACTTTATCTGACTAGAGATGTATCAGTTTGGTCAATAGTTTCTTTCTTTCTTTTCTTTCTTCTGGTACCTGGAATTGAACTCACTGACCTTGCACTTGCCAGGCAGGCACGGTGCCACTGAGCTGTATCCACAGCCCTTGGTCAATATTTTCAGAGACAACTTCTAGTTACATTGATTTTTCTCTATCAGTTACATGCTTCCAGTTTTTTTTTGCCTAAAATTATTGGTTTGTATTTTTGTTTTTATTTTAGATTATGAATAATATCAGTGAATGTGTTAATATAATGCACATACTAAACATATTTAGATGCATATAATGAACATTTACTTTTTTACAATATTAACATTAGTTTTCTAAGATTCATGATTTCAGATCTTTCTTTTTAATGTATGAATTAAGTGATGAATTTCCATAACACTATTTTGTCACTACTCCATAACTCTTTATATACTTTTTATTTTCAGTTTAATTTTTTGTATTTCTATTGGAATTTCTTGTTTCACTTACAGTTCTTAGTTTATTGTCTAATATCCATGTGTTTTGCAATTTTTCTCTTATTTATTTTTGTTACTGTTACCTAGTTTGATTTCATTGTATCGTCATGGCATAGGTTGGATTATTTCTACTTTTTGAGACTTGTTAAATTGTGTTATCTGGCCCAGCATTGTGGTTTATCTGGATGAATATTCCATATGAGGTTGAGAGGAGTGTGTATTTGGATGCAGTGTTCTATAAATTTTAATTAGATCTAGTTGATTGATGATGCTGTGTAGTTCAACTATATTCTTGCAGATTTTCTATCTGACAGATTATTCATTACTCCTAGAGGGGTATTGAAGTATAGAGTTGTAATAGCAACATTTTTCTTTGTCTTTGTAGTTATATCAGTTTTGCCTCACATTATTTGACAGTCTCCTGTATATCTATTAAGTATTGCAATATCTTCTTGGAGAATTAGCCTCTTTATTTTTATATAATGCTCATCTTAATTCCTGGAAATGTTTTTTTGCTATAAATTATTCTTTGGAATTATAAATATATATGATTAATGGTAGCTTATCATATTTTTTTAATGTGTATTACATTAAAAGTGGCTTTTCATTGACAATGTGAATTGGGATCTTGTTTTTCATTCATTCTTATAGTCTCTGTCATTTAATTGTTGTCTTTAGAATATTGATGTTAAAAGCGATATTGATGTAGTGGGATCAATATCTCCCATATTTATTACTGATTTCCATTCATTGTGCTTGTTCTTTGTTTAGTATCATTCAGTTTTTTTCTTATGTCTTCACATTAGTTATACATTTTTATATCGTTTTGAATGATTGCTTTCAATGTTGTAATATAAATTCACAGCTAAGGAAAATAACTTTCAAAAAGACTGTGCTCTTCATAGATTGTGTATCCTACTCAGCCATCCATAAAATACTGCCTCACTGGTTGCACTTATTCATAATCTGTAATCACTGACTATATTGCAGCTTTTATTTTGAACATGTTAACTCTTAATTACAAATGCATAATATTTTATTTTTCTTTCATTTATTTCTTCTCCAGTCAACACTGTTTATGTTTGTATATCTGCCTTATATAAGTTTTCTTCTTTCTGGAGAATTTTAAAACTTTTGCAAAGTTCCTTTAATTTTTGTTAAATAAAGTATTTATGCTTCTAGTCTGAAGAATAATTTCATTGAATATAGAATTTAGGTATTTTTTTTTCAACACTATACTCACTTTTTCCTTGCATTGTTTCTGAAAAAGAAGCCAAATATAAATGTAATCCTTACTTCTATAATTATAATGTGATTTTTTTAGATATACTGTGTGATATCTCTATAGGTGCATGAGAATATCATTTTCTCTAGTGCTCTTGTTTTTTGTGATTTATTTTGTTTGCTTTTTGTTATTTCCTAATGCCTTTGGAATATCTCAAGCATTTCTTTCTAAATGAGGTCTAAAATTCACAAATATTTCAGTTGTAAATGCCCAGAACTGTACCGCAGCCTTATTGATGGTGTGCTGTGTGCTGGGATAACAGAAGGTTCTACAGGCTGAGATTAGGTCCACTTATTTAATGAGCCTAGGCCTCTGGGCTCTGACTATCACAAATACTTCGGTTTCTGCCCTCCTTTCCAGTTTACATCACATATGACTGCTAGAAGTGGCTAGAGGTCCACCCCCATTCAGTTAAGGTACAGTAAATCTCAGTTGGTTGCCTTTTGGTGAAATAGTGTCTTCTGAGGGCAAGTCTTAAGAGTAACAGAGGCTTCTATATGCATTTCAAAATGACTTTTTCCATGTCCTGCCAGTAGCATGATCTCCACTGTAAGAACAAGACAAGGCTCTTTTGAGGTAAGACTCATGAAAGGCCCCGTTAGGACTGTGTCCTCTTGAAGTTTTTAAGTGTAAGGCTTATTAATGCTGGGTCTCCAGTAATTCAATCACAGATTAAATGTCCTTACCCACCACTCAAATTGGTTACCCTGACAAGTTTCACAATTGAGTAAGTTGTGATTCTTGTTATATGCTGTTTGTCTCACCAGAGTTTGGAGCAGCTAGTTGCCATTTAACTTTAATTATTTCATAGACTTCATTAATTTTCAGTTTATGCAATTTAAAAAATAATTTTAAGAACAAGAATGACTTTGCCCAATATCCTGACATGCTCAAGTGGAAACTGGAAGTCACTGTACATGTAGAACCACAGCAGCTTCGTGTCCGTTGTGTCATCAAATCTGTAACATTAATTTAGTTAATGAAAAAGACGAACTGAGTCATATGGTATCGTGAAATGATGAGCATATTAGGATGATATGGGGTCAAGTGAGGACATTTCTGTTTCTGTGCCTTCCACTGGCAGAAACAAGAGGTTTTGTTGACAGTTCTGTGATTATGACACCGTCTCATTTCTCTCCACCTTAGTCATCTGCATTGGCACTGCCTACTAGGAATTCTGCTAAAGAGGCTTTTCTCCATCTCTGAAAAGTACATACTTTTCTTTTATGTGGACTTGATGCATTAAAAAAATGTATATCTTTGAGTATCAATTGTTTTCTAGGATGAACTGTGTATCTCTTGACCATTTAAAATTTGTCTGAACATACAGATTCCCTTTGTTCAGTACTTAATATCTATCTTTAGATCTGTTGACTTTTGCTGTTTTCTGTGAGCCTGTAGGGACAAACACTACTGGATTTCTATCTTGATTATGGTGGGCTGATTGTATCGTGTGGAATAGGAAGAGCCTGTCTTTGCTGTCATTATGGAAGCTCCTGCTTGTGCCTGCTGAAAGTCACTTTTTCAATCTAGGACACTACCAAGCTTTAATTAATGCCCTTTAGTAGCTATCTCATTGATTACTGTGACTTTCAATAATCACCTCCAGCGCTTTTCCCTTCACAGTTGTATTTGCAGTGTGGTCGGCAGCTGTATTGTTCTTGGTGCTACTCTGCCCCCTCATCATTGATTTGCCTCTCAGGTTTCAAGATCTTTTGTTTTTAATTGTCTCATTGCACATCCTAATTTTTCTCTCATTTTGGTAAGATTTTCTCTACAGTTCTATTATTACATTTTAAAATAGCTCTCATACAGCCTGTTTATCATGCTTTCTCAGATACCAATGATACCGTTATTGACTTTTATAATACCTTAACCTATGAAATGAAATAGGCTATTCAATTTTTCCCTTTGTTTCATCTCGTATTTTTCTTCTTCTTCTTTTTTTTTTTTCCTTCAGTACAGAATTACATCTGAGTTAGGAAATCTGCTCTATGGACTGATTATATTAGAACAGTGATTCATATTTATTGTTTGGGCGAAGCTTAGATGAATGAGCTTTTTTTGATGTAGAGGAACATTTGGCATGGGCAGACTTTTTAAGAGCTACGATCATTTGACATATGTTAAACATACTTCAAATTTGCAGTCCACTTTAGTTAAATAAATATACTCTGATATCCCTATAAAGGAATATCTGAAGAGTAATAAATTTTAAGACTATAAAAATAACCTTCAACTTAAAGCTCAGATCTTATGGTTATTTTATGTTCTCTATCCCTGAAGTAGATTTGGAAATAAATGTTCTGTTCTCATACCTCCCCAAATACAAACAAATCCAAATCTAAACAGTAATGATGGAGGATTTTTTTCCCAATTCACCTTCAGTTTAGATTTTTACCCCTGCCTTATCCAAATGTATGTATTTGTAGTGTATTGAACCTTAGCGTGCTTTGAAATTTAAAAGTTTTCATAGTTAAACACAGGACTGTTACTCCTTTAAATACACTTTCAGCCCATGTACATTATTCCTTATTAGTAACTAACTTCAACTTCCTTGTTTTGCATTGTATGTTTCTTTATGTCTCCTTGTTTTCCCTTCTTACTTACACATGTTATATGATCACTTTTGTTTTTCAGTTAGTACTGTTTCCTTGGAGTTTCTTCATATCTGTTGTTCATCGCTGTTCTTGTTCCACAGTTGCACTGTCTGTTGTACATGTACCACCATTGTTTTATCTGAACACAACCTTATGCTTATATTTAAATGATTTCTAGCAGTTTATAATTACAAAGGCTTTTTTCAGTAAGTAATCTCTGTGCTTTTATTTCTGTGTTACAGAAGTATTTCTTAGGATAAATTTCTAGAAATATGGTTGCTGGGCAAAAAATACACATACAAATTTTATTAGATATTGTCAAGTTCTCCTTCATGATGGCCTTCCCATTTCAAGATCCTTAATTTAATCACTTTCACAAAGTATTTTTTTTTCCATTCAGAGTTCTATATTCAAGGGTAGTGTGGATTAGTGTGTAGATATTATAGAAGAGTATGCAAGAGTTACAAGTGTGGACGTGTGTGTGTGTGTGTGTGTGTGTGTGTGTGTGTGTGTGAATATATACTTAATATTAAAGGATGGCTATTCTCTCTAACATGTTTGTGTAAAGAGTGTGTGTTGAATCTTGTTAATTTTTTTTCAACAGCTTGAGAGAAAAATCATGATTTTTATCTTTGGGCCTTTGCTTGATTATATCAATACATTTTCTAATATTGAATTATTTTTGCATTTTGTAATATATCTCTCAGTTTGCCATTTTCTTGTTTCTGTCTTTGTCAGGTTGAAGTGTCAGTATTACATTTGCTTCATTAAAAGAATGTTGGTATTTTCCACTTGTTCTTCATACATTTTTAATTTTTTTTCAATTTTTAAATCTTTGTTGGTACATTATGAATACACATCATAATTGCATTCAACATTGAGAGTTTGTACCAGAATATGACATGACTTGATTCTCAGTTTTTCCCTTTTCCCCTTGCTCTGCAACCCCTCATCCCCTATATACACAATCTTTTTTTTCTTTATTATTACCACATTCGTTTTCCCCTTATTTACCCTTACACTCTCTTTGCTTTTAAATATTTTCTACTTCACAATACCGACTATACATACTACAACTCATTTACAACTTCATTTTCTGATACCAGAGAAAAGATACGATATTTACACATCTGTGGCCTGTTTAGATAGTATTGAGTCTATCTGGCATTAAAGGTTTGTTAGAACCTGCATGAAACCATTTGGACTTTTTTTTTTTTTTTCAGTACACAGGGAAGGCTATACATCTAGTTGTATTCTCAGCTTTTTTATTTTGAGACAGGTTCTGTGGAAGATCCCTGGGCTCGCTTTGAGGTTGGAGTCTTTCTGTCATAGTCTACCAAGTAGCTAGAGTTATAGGCTTGTGTTTTTTACCCCCCTTTTCTCTTTGAGACAGGGTCTCACTTTGTAATTCAGGCTGGCCATGAGTTCACTGTGTAACCCAGGCTATCCTCAAACTCATGGCAGTCCTCCTGCCTCTGTCCACCAAGTGCTGGACTACAAGCGTAAGCCACCATGTGTAGTCCAGCTTTTTATTTCTTGATTAAACACTTCTTTGAATACTTTCTCTACTTGTTTTGAGTTAATTTTAGCAGAGTATATTCCTAAACAAAATGACTCATTTCCTCTAGGTTTTAAAATTTATTCGCATAGATGTTTATCATTTAGAATTTCAACTCTCATCATTTTATATATGTGCGTGCATGTGTGTACATTTTAAAAAATATAATTAGAGATTTCCCTATATTGATTTTTTAAACTACAAATTTGGTCTTTTACTACTGCCTAATGTTTTTTTACTTCTTATCATTAAGTCTGCGTTTTCTTAATTATTTAGTTTCTTATAATTCCTATTTTATTTTCCTCAGATTTATAAGATTCTTTCTCAGTCCAAAGCCTATTTATTTCTTGTGATAAAAAATTTATTACATTGCTAATTTATTATATTTTCAACTATTTGAGTGTATAAATTAGTAGCTTAACCTTCACTTTCCTAATCTCTTTGTTTATTTGTATTTTCCTTTTTACTTTCCTCTAATTGTTCTTTATTTGTCTCTTCATTTTTTTTAAAGATTCTGACTAGGGCATAAAAATTTCCAGATTTGACTATGTGCAGCTCATTTTGTTGAGGATGATTGTTTCCATTTCCATCTCGTTTTCTACAAATGATATAATGTCTTTTTTAAAATTGATTTTGTTGGAATATTTTATATATGAACTGTGATCACATTCAACATTGAAGGTTTGTACCAGTACATGACATATCTTGATTCTCATTTTTTCCCCATTCCTCCCGCCCAGAGCTCCCTAACCCTATATAAATAAACTTTGTTTCTTTTTTAATCATCAATTTTTTCTTTCCCTTCTTTACTAGCCTCTACCTACCCTTTTGAATATTTTCCTCCTATTTCATAATACCTGTCATAAATTTTAAAAATCATTTACACTTTTTGTTTCTCAAACCAGAGAAATAATATGGTATTTACATGTCTTTGTCCTATTTATTTCGCTTGTGAGTATGTCAAGTTTCATCTATTTGAGTATAAATAATTCTCATTTGTCATTGTTTATGGCAGAGTAATACTCTTTTTTTTAAAAAAAGCCATTTCTTCTTTATCTAGTCCCCCATTGATGAACATTTAGGCTGTTCCCAAGATTTAGCTATCACAAACTGAGCTGCTATAAATATGAGTGCATATATGTTTGTGTGATACGAATTTTTTAATTCTTTCATGTATATAACTAGCAGAGAAATAAAAAGCAGGGTCAAATGGGACCTCTTATCCTAGTTTTTTGTGGAATCTCCACACTAATCTCTACAGTGTTCACACCACTCTACATTCCCACCAACAGTGGAGTAGGATTCCTTTCTCCCCACAGCCCCTCTAGCATTTCCTGTTGATTGATTTCATGGTAGCAGCCAGTCTTTGTGGAGTGAGATGGAATCTCAGTGTTTTTCCATCTGGTCTCTCCAGTGAAGCAGGCTTGAGCCTGGTTAGTACGTGGACAGGACGCCTGGTTCCACTGAGCATCACGGACGTATGACATTCCATTGCGCATGGACGGCACTCTGGGCTGTATCTTCAGGCTGTTGATTGTTTCCTTTTCTGTGCAGGAACGTCTCTATTTGATGTAATCAATTTGGTTGATTCTCACTATTATTTGCTGTGCTGTTGTAATCCTACTGAACTGTTTGCCTGTGTTAAGTGGTTTTCCTCCTTTTTTTCTAATCTTGATGTTTCATGCCTAGGTCTTTGATCCATTTTGAATTGGTTTTTGTACAGAGTGAGAAATAGGGACATAATTTCAGTTTTCTGCATATCAATACCAAGTTTCTTCAGCATCACGTGTTAATGAAGCTATTTTTTCTGCAACGTAATGTTTTTATGTTTTTGATCCTTTTGTTACCTATCAGATGCCTGTTAATTCATGGATTTATTTCTCTACTTTCTATCCTGTTTCAATTAGCCTGTGCATATTTTTGTACTTATAGGATGCTGTTTTTTCTACTAGCACAGGATAGTTTAATCATTTACTTTTAATTTTACTGACATATAGATTTAAATGTAATGATTTTTTTCTGATCACAACTTTCATGGATCTCATAGATGGTAACATATAGTATTGTATAAAAATTTTTCAGAAATTTTCTGGCTTTTCTTTGAATATCCTATTCCACCCCATATGGATTTAGTTCAAGCGATTTTAACTTCTAGATACAAAACCAATGTTTTTTATTTTTAACTTTTTTAGCATTGTAGAAGAAATTATGGTTTATAATATCATATTTTGTAGAACTTATAAATTATTCTTGGTGTTTTACATTGTGATCACCATTTGTGATTGTCCTATATACAATTTGAAAGCTAACATATTCTTTATTATTGACATAAATTATCTCATCCACATGCCCATACCCTTGTACATATACCTTATTGGTTTTACATTGTCCTATTTCAGTGCTTGTATCTACTGTACTTTTCCAAAAAAAATTATATTTTTGAGTCAAGGTCTCACTTTGTAGTTCAGGCTGGACCTGAACTCAGCCTCGAACTCAGCCATCCTCCTGCCTCTACCTCCCAAATGCTAGGATTACAAGCATGAGCCACCATGCCCAATACTATGATATTGGAAGTGATTGCTGGTGGGCTTTAGTCACCATGTTTATCATTGTTGTATGTGGTTACCAGGGATCAAACCCTGGCCCTTGTGCTTGCAAGGCAGGCTCTGGAACCACTGAGCTAAATCCCTGGCCCTTTTCTGCATTTCATAGGGCTTGTTGGTATATAATTTGGTGCATAAATATTCAGAACTCCTGAGTTCTCATTTTGCAATATTGATTTTTAAAGTCTAAAGTGTCTATTTGCCTATTCTAGTATTTTTTGAACTTTAATTACCTTATATTAGAATTGGAAAAGGTATTTATTCCTGTTGTTTTAATCAGCCTGAAAAATCTTTGTCTATCTCTATAAAATGTCATTGTTCTTGTTATTAAAAACTTTGTTTGGCAATGAGACTTTCTGTTTGGGCCATGGGAATGGAACTCAGGGCCTTGAGTGTGCCGGGCAGACATTTTATCACTGAGCTACATCCCCAGCCCTGATTGTAGCTTTTTGTGCCACCAAATTTTAGGTTTCTTATATTCATCAGCAGCATAGAGTTGGGCTTTGGTTTATGAGTTATTACAAATTCTAAATATCTTTTAAGATAATTACCTTTATTACATTTATTGGTAAATCTCAATTATATCACATTAGTCTACTTTGTATTTGAAATATGTACCTTGTTCTGTTTCCTTTTTTAATACTTGGTTTTACCTTTTACTTTTTACATATGTGTTTCTTGCTTTTTGAGGATGGTGTATTGTACATATTTGGATTACCTTCAAATTTAACATTTTGTAGTGCTTTTAATATCTTTACCTTTTACATAGTGATATAACTTTATGTTGTATCAATTTTATATGATTGCTACTAACTACCAATAATATTATTCTACTGATCCAATTTCCCATTCCTTCTCCTTCCATATTATAGGTCAATCCCTTCCACCTCTCCATAGCACATAATATTTACCTATTATTTTTTTGTTGATAACCCTATCATGTTGTCTTTATTCTGTGAATAAAGTATTTCAAATGCTGGTGTTCCATTATTTTATCAAAGTTTTCCCGCTTATTTTTGGTATGATAGATCCCAACTTCTACTAGGTTCTAGAGAATATTAATAATCCGATTTCTTGGGTTTTTAAAATTCAAAGCTGAACCGTTTGGCTGTGCATAGTATTCTTGGTTCACACTTTCTCTTCAGTTTTCCTGAAAATGCTGCTCTATGATAGCCTGAACATGGATCTTGCTTTTGAGAGTGTGTAGCCAATTCAGTTGATTTTTAAAATAATGATTTTCTTCATATTCATTTTAAAATTTGTTGGCTTTACTAGTAAACTAGTCTTAAAGTTAATTTTTCTGGGACATTTTTAGTAGCATGTAATTTGTCTCTCCATGGGTAGATATGAGTCTTCTTTATTTTTTTGAGACTTGAAGAGTAGTATCATTTTATATGTTTGCATGATCTATTGTTTTGATCATCTTTACCAGGGCATGAAATATGTGTATGTTGAAACACCCCACCTACTTTCCATTTCATCTACTTTCCCTGGCTTTACTTTCTTTATCTCATAATATTTACCCTTATTTTCTGACTGATTAGTGGTCTCTAGTATGTTTTCATTTGAGTGTTTTCTTTCTTGGACATCTCCTAATTCATTTTTGAAATGATTTCTTTTTTATTTTCTAAGTTCAATCAACTAACTTTATATCTTCTTGTTTTTCTTTTTGCTTTTGTCTGTTCTGTCCTTACATATTTATACATGTTAAAGGTTGTTTTTTCTTTCTTTTTTTTTTTTTTTAGTCAGAGTCTCATTTTGTAGTTCAGGGTGGCCCTGAGCGTGCTATGTAGCCCAGGTGAGCCTCAAACTCACAGCAATCCTCCTGCCTCTGCCTCCCAGATGCTAGGATTATAGGGGTGAGCCACCATACCTGGCACTAAAATGTATGGTTCCTGGGGATCTAACTTGGGTCCTTGTGCTTGCAAGGTAGGTGCTGGAACTACTGAGCTAAATTCCCAACCCTTTTCCTATTGTTTTTTAAATCCTTACATGACCCAAGCTATTTACTAAAGTGTAGTGTATTTTATTACATAGATTTTTCACTTTCTGCCTGTTATTTGGAAATTATTTGCAATTCAGATTAGTATTAGTACATGTTTGTAGTACATGACATTAACATTCCTTGTGGGAATTGGTGCATATACATAATACATTCTAATTCTTGTTTTTCATCCCATTTCTCCCAACACCTTATTCATCTCTTGATCCCTGTCATTTAGTATTGTTTGGTACAAGTTTGCAATTTTTATTAAAATAAAATATATTTTCTTATTTTTCAAATTGCAGTTATGAGTGAATACAGCCTATTTTGGTTAATTGATCTTTGTTTCATGAATAAGGGTCCTAATTCTAGAGTGACATCTTTTATTAGCCATATCTTCTTTTATGAAGTGGCATTTATCAAGCCCTTGCTCTTGTTTCCCATATGTTTCTGAAAGAATCATATGGGAATTTCCTCTTGTAATTCCCATCCCTTTCCCCTTTGTCTCATCTCTTGGAACTAGCAGTTTTCTCTGTGTGACTATGCATTCAAGAATGCTTCTTCCACACAGCCACTTCTAGTTTCTACCTTAGACTTTCAAGGTCTTTCTCTGCATCTGAGCTGTGAACCACTGTGTTCTCATCTCTATTCTCTGTTTTGAAGTTATTGTTAAACTTGTCTATGCTTTATTTAAGTCTTTTATTCCTCTGTAGTTTTCCCATTATCTTGAGGAGACATCTCTTTTAATTTCCATAGCCAGTGGCTTGGATCTATAGTGGGTAATCTGTTAGAATTTCCTCTCCTTGCAAATAATTTGAAGAATGTGTGTGTGTGTGTGTGTTTGTGTGTGTGTGTGTGTGTGTACATACTTGTGCATTTGTGTATGTTAATGTTTTATTTCCAGTAATGAGGAGTGCAAACGTAATGTGTTTTTATTTGGTCTCCCTTTTGATGTGATGTATTATTGATGGAAATTTCAGACTTTTGCTACTACCATTGTTTTCCAAACTTCAAATCAAGACAGGCATTTTTCAGTAGAATTTTAAAATACTATAAGTTTTAGTTTATAACAAGCAAAGTTCTCATAATTTTAACTGTAAACATATTCTTTGCCTAACAGTCAGACTAATTTAATTTTAGCCCTGGCTATTCTATAGTTTTGCTGTGTACTTATTAGAAAATTATGTATTTTGAAGGTCCTGAGTTTTTTTCTCTATAAGATAGCAATAGTGATCAAGACCTTCATAGGACTTCTGTCACTGCATTCACTGCTTTCATTTCTAACCAGTTACATACAAACTGCATATCATTCTTAGTGCTCTGTCTATGAAATTTGGAGAAGATAAAATCTGTTATAGTCTAGGAGTTGCACTGGATTTTAAATCTCAGTTGAATAATATTTTCTCATGACAGGAAATGATCATAATACTAAACACAGTTCACTTTGATAGAACACCTCACTCAAGGGTATTCCTTCTCAGGAACTTAATGCCTCAGTATATCGGTGTGCTTATGTCTCAATCTGTAGAGCAGTCTCTATTCCATGCAAGGTCCTGAGTAACATATTTAAAACGGTTTATGCCCCTCCTTTTAGCCTTACTGTGTTATTTTTAGGTAATACTGTTGGAAGAGTATAATGTTGTATAAGTCAAGATAAGAAATTGAGACATTTTAATATTACACTTTTATTTACTAACTTTAGATAAACATATTTTGTCAAAGAAGACATAAATAACCTGAGGTTTATTTGGCAAAGGAAAGAGGTTATAGAGAAAACGACACTCTCATGATCTTCTAGTTTAAATCTGTTGTTAATCCTTAATATTTTTTTCTTGGTGAGTTACAATCCCTTCTACTATTTTCAAAATGTCTATAAAACTACTTATTGCTACATCTTTGTTAGCTGCATCTTAAATTATAGTAGGCACTGGTACTCATTTTGGAGTGTAGTTTCTATATCGGTAAGTGAATCACATAAGCTTTGGTATATGCACATTTTCATCACTCTGTTTATTTTCCTTGTCATTTTCCCCCCACATATTTCTGTTGGTTTTTCTGGTGGCAGAAAAGCGCTATCAGCTTGTAGTTAAAATCATTAAAAATAATAGCATACATCCCATCTGATTCCTCAAATATATTCTTCTTTAAGCCTATCTCAGTTCTGGTTCATTTCTCCACTCACATTTTATTTCTTGGAGTTATTTTCATGATGTGATCTTGCAGACACTGTCTGAGTTAAAATCCATAAACCGTAAAAGTGACTGTTTCCTTCTTCTCATACTATAATTTGAGTAATTGGCTGCCATATGGATAGCAGTTTTTGCATGTAATTGGAATCACTATGTTTTCAAGTGGCCCACTGTTTCATTAAGAGTTTCCAAATGTTTTCTTAGTTGCAATTTTCCTTCTAGAAAGACTGCTTCTTAACTATAAAATATATTTTGGAAGTTTTAAATTCCTTAATTCAATATAACTTAATTTTGAACAAAATTAAAAGAAGTAGAGTGGTTTCAAAACAAGAGACTTTATTCATACATTTTAATTACACTAATCAGTGTATTTCCCCAAGTCTGTGTGGTGGATTTAGCTCTCTAAGAATGTGTTGATTTATAGATTGGATTGTTGTGTGGCCTTAACAAGCCTTTATAAGTTTTCAGATTTCTGGTTTAACACTATAAAATGAATCCAAACATTTATTTCTGCTGTATTGAACAAGTCCATGTAAATGACAATAAAGGAATAAAACAGGCACAAACTCTCATGGACAAACGAATGTCATGGGAAAATGTAGGGCAGCTGGAACAAATGAGCAACATATTTGTGGAGATAAAAAGCAGATGGATTCATGTTGTCTGCACAGCACAGTAGAAAAAGTGAAAATTTCCCCTTCATTTGTAGAATTTTACACAACACAACTGCATTGGACTTATGTCTATGGGATTATCACCTTTTGCATCATTTGTAGGATCTTGGGAACATTAGTCCCATTTGACTGAAATTCGGCCCATGACATGTAGGCAGAAATAATATAGCTTGTCGACTTTGCACCATTTTCCATTTTTAAAGGCAAACTTGGAAATCATATTTTTGATGTGCAATCTATATGGTGACATAGTATGCATAGTTAAATGTTACATTAAGTAGTCTCCAAGGTAGTTGACTCTATGAAGGAAATAAAACTTTAATAAACTCTATGAAGGAAAAATAAAATAATTTTAAAAATAAAAATAAATGAAGATATTTCTTTTCTTAAGCGATAATTTATTATTTTTATTTCATTGAAGGCTATTCAGTTCTAATCTGTGATTCCTGGAGATTTAGGAATTATAGACAATATGCAACTCAGGTCAAATGTGTTCAGTGGTCCTAAAAGTTAACCTCGTGGCTGTAGAACATAATCTGTGAAATATACTATGATCGTGTGATATCATACATAGCTTGGAAGAGTGTCCTTTTGTTCTCTAGTCAGCTGTCGCAGTTAAGATTGGATGCATGCACGAGGAAATCTAGGAGGGGCTCTCTAGAGTACTATCTTGAGAAAAAAAGCAACTCAAGAGAAAGACTGGGAGACACCACCATGTGATGTGCTTCAGTAAAATGCCTCTTACACAAATAGCTAGTGTCAGTACCTACTATTTAATAAACCATACTTTGTAAATAGTTTTCAGTTATTTGTGGTGTCTTCCTGTGATTCTTAATGAACAAAGGAGCACAAGAAATGTGACCTAAGTACAATATGAAATAACGAAATGAAAATAAACAGCAACTAGGAATTCCAGTTACGAGGAAAGGAAGAAATAAAATTTAGAAATTTTAAATTAATATTGCTAAAATGTATAATGAAATGTTAAAGAAGGATATTTAAAGGAATAATCAAGAAGTAAAGAAGCCATAGATCTTAATATATAATTACAGAGTATGTTAAAAATCAATAAAAAGCTAGAATACAATGTTTGT
This sequence comes from Petromus typicus, assembly GCA_004026965.1. NCBI lineage: Eukaryota > Metazoa > Chordata > Mammalia > Rodentia > Petromuridae > Petromus > Petromus typicus. The sequence goes on from PVIR01007399.1 coordinate 53,184, forward strand.
AAAATCATTTGGAAAGAAGCAATGCAGAAAATCAGGGCAAAGACATAAGAAAAGCTTATATAGGTTAAATGTTTGATTGATGATGGTTTTAAGGTCTCATACATGAAAATGAATGTCAAATTCATGATCTAAATAATGGAGGAAAGTAAGATTTTGTGAAAAAAATTATGAGATTAAATTTATGGCACTGAGTTGGGGGAAGAATTGTAGGTGTGGCATAAAAAGCAGAAGCTATGGGGAAATATTGAACATGAGATTTAAAAACAGTGTGCTACAGAAAGATACCACTAGCAAAAATAAATTATGGAATTAAATTATTGCTCAGTGTCTAGGCCTATATCTCTGTATATCTAGTTATTGTCAGTATCCACATATTTATCTAGCTGTGTGTTAGTTTACTTCTTAAATGCTCCAAGGAAAACTATAGATTATTAAATCTATAAGACAGAATTAATGGGGAAAGTTGTTCTATGTTAACTTCAGAGGCTCTAGGGGAGAGATCATTTCCTTCCCTTTTCTGCATGGAAATGTTGCCACATTCCTCATTTCATGAACTAGCATCAATCCAGTGTCTGCCTCTGTCATCTCATCTTGTGTTCAGACTCTGAGCCTTCTACCTGTTATAAAAATCTGTAATTATTTGGGGCCTGCCTAGATACTTTGGCCTCAACAACCCACACAGGATCCTAACTAATCAGTGCTGTAGAATTCTTCCATTTGTCACGGAAGGTTATGACTTGACAGATTCCAAAGAGCAGGATGCATCTGTCCTTTGATTGATCACAGTGGGCATGTAGTTTGGGTATTCATAGAAAAGAAAGTCTTAAGTGGTCAATAAAAACATGAGAAAAACTTGAAGAATGGTAATCTAGAAAAAATGCATTTCTTAACATTTTTGAAGACTATGTTCATTAATACTCAGTTGGGAGCAAGTAGGGAAACAGAAATTTTAGCATATTTAATACATTTTAGTATACATATGAAGAGGTTCAGTGTATATATTCCTATTGAATTATAATAAATTAAATACAGTGATAGGGTCTTCTATTTGGGAAATGAATAAACTGCCATATACTCATATACTGGAATATTACCCAGCAATAAAAGAGAATGAACTTCATATTGGTTAGGTTTATGGTTACTGAACACAGTACTTGACATCCACACTCAGAGGAGAAAAAGTTCGTTTTGGCACATATTTCAAAATAATTTAGTCCATGATCTGCTGGACCCAAGCAGATTATTGATGTAATAAGCCCCTTTTCTGTGATCCCCCCAGTCACATCTAGAAGAATGCTCCACCAGTTTCCTGAATGAATTCTTAAAGCTAATAATGTTGACACTCCACCCTATTCGCTATATCATCCCACTCTTGTCAACTTCAGACTCAGATACATCTCCTTAAACCATACTTTTTAGCCAATAAATAATATCAATTTCAAAATTACTAACAATGCCACTATCCTCTGTATAACCAAAACCTAAAATTCTTTCATCAAACTCTCAAGAGTTCCAGTGTTTTTTAAATGCTCAGATCAGTGTCTCTTCTAAGACTCAAGCCAAACTCTTACCTATGAGCCTGTGTAAAAGTTGAAATCAAGTTGTATAATCCTAACATGCAGTAGCACAGTATTAATGTGTCCATTTCAAAAGAGAGGAATGTATGTATAGAAAGCAGAAGGACCAAAGGAAGAACAAAATTCAACAGGACAAACTTTGAGTACTGTAACATCCTTCCTGACCTCTAGGGCAAGTGGGAGTAAGGAAAGGGCTTAAGAGGGGATGGGTAGATCTACCTCAATGATGTCTCACGAGTTGACTCTGCTTTCACCCTGGAGCTTCCTTTAGCAAGTGTTCCATGTTCTGGCATCTCCATCTTCTCTGATTCAGGCTTCGATGGTACCTTTGCCTTCTTTCCCAGAGGTTCATAGACGGTCCTTTCAGGAACTCCTTGTCTGGTCTCCAAGGTTGGCCTTTGAAATCTGGGGTGAGCCCTTCTTGACCCCATAACTCTGGCATTGTGCATGTGATAAACATCACTTGAACAACACCCCAGTCTTCCCCAACTATGGGCATGATCCTTTGGATCATCGCATAGTGGTTCAGTAGTGCCCAGGTGACGGAGCACAGTGGAATGAATCCCAGGGAACCATCTTCCTAGGAGATCCTTCACAAACAGGGGCTCAGAGGCTGTATTCTCAAATTAAACTTTAAACTTTAGACCTTTGATCCTGTAATGAGTGGGATCTTGCTGATTTCTGAGAGGCTCTTAAAGTATCTTCCTTTTTGTTGCTATAAAAATTACTTGGTTTCTTTTTAATGGATCCAGTCTCTTCAACAACCATATCTCTTTGGCTCCCACCTTTACAAGTGGTTCCTTCTAGGCAAATACTTAAAATTTTCAGAATTTTCTGTTCTGCCCATTGCCCCAACTTTTCACTATAAATTTAGTCTAAAACATCCAGCAGTACCCATGTGACACTTCAATGTTGGGCTTTTAAAAAAAAAATCCTCTAGTAGGTTAATTAGCCCTTTACCCTTAATCTGTTTCCTGTGTGCTCTCAGGAAATGGGCAGTGACAACAAACTTCCTGCCCAAGTATAATACACATCACCTATAGTACAACTGCCTGTGAAGGGTAAGCTCTATTTATAGAAAGCTCTATTCATAGCATCTTAGTGCTTCTCTATCTCTAAATCCTGTGAAACTGTTCCTAGGTACCAGTCCAAAGGCTCCCACACCAAATGGTCAGGCAGAGTAATAGCAACATCTCCATTTCTGCAGTACCTACCAATTTTCTTTTCTGGTCATCTTTTCCTGTACTGGGCACAATATCTGACACCAACAATATAAACGGGGAGGGGTTTAATTTGACACACACATTTTTTTTTTTTTTTTAAGATAGGGTCTCGCTTTGTAGTTCAGGCTGGCCCTGAGCTCAGCTTCAAACTCACATCATAGCAATCCTCCTGTCTCTGCTTCCCTAGTGCTGGGATTACAGGTGTGAACCACCACGCCTGGTGCTGCTGAATGTGACTCTCCACACCTCGTATTGTATGTGGTTGCCGGGGAATCGAACCTGGGTCCTTGCCCTTGCAAGACAGGTGCCAGAACCACTGAGCTAACTCTCCGGCCCCAATTTGACACACATTTTAAGAGGATTCATTCCACTGTTACATGGCTCCAAAGTGGGAACATCATGTCAGGAGGCAGGATTAAACAAATACTTTTGACTCATGGTGGCTAGAAATCAGAGCAGGGAACAGCATAAGAGAGAAACAGGCAAGTGACTAGCATAGTTCCTAAGGTGTTGCCTCTATGACCCACCCAGACATACCTAGAAGTATGTTCTACCAGTCTCCTATATGATACCCTACCTTATCTTCCATAAACTGTGTTTGTCAATATAGATGAAGAAACCTCTTCATTGAGGAACATATTTTCCCATGATATATATATATATATATATATATATATGATGTAAATATTTACATAAAAATTCAAAAAGTCAGACTAATATATAAGTAATGTTCAGGACATAACTTGAAATAATATAATTTAAACATAGTGGTTATGTCTCAGGAAAAAGGAATGGATCTGTGCTTATAATCGATGCTTAGAATTTCTTCTGCATTTATAGTTTTTTTATATATTTAAGCAAATCATAACCAAATATTTTTTTACTTAGAAAAATATAGGAGGGTTTGTTTTACTACTCAACTTTTTTGTGTATCTGGAATATTTAATATTTGCAGAAAGTAGTAGTAATTGAAGTGCTCATGAATTTGGGTGCTTCACAACTAATTTTTATGAGTTTCTATCTTTATTTGTAAGTAGAAGTGTCCTTACATTTTAGAAGCATTGAAACTGGAATAATGTTAAAATTTCAGATTCCTTTTCCAGTTGAATACTCGAGAAGTAATTTACAGATGACAGCATGCTCTCTAAATGTCAAGGAGATATAATTATCACAACATCTCCTGTTTAAAGACAGATCAGCAGTATATGTCTGTTTCATTAAAAAGCACACCACCTTCTAGGAAAGGATCGATTCTCATTTCTGTGTGTGGCCAGTAATCGTCACTGTGGACTACAATTTCTAAGGTGATTCCATTTACGCTGAAGATAACAACCACTCTAGGTAGTGAGCAGATCACATTTTATTATTTAGTTTTTTACAGATAATGAAATTAAGTCACCAAGTGACTAAGATCAAACTACTCTATTCCACTGCAGAATTCATGACCTAAGTTTTTTGTGATTTGACACCTACTGTTCCCTCTAGTTAAAGGAAGCTTTCCTGAGCAAATTAAACTGAGGCCCAATGCGTATCTTTTATGTTATTATTATTGTTATTGTTGTTTTAATCAAGAGGATAAACTACTGAAAAATCATCTTAAAAGTAAATACATAATCCATGGGACACATGTCCTTTCCTGATACAAATCAAGATTTAGGAGCCCTTTTGAAAATTCCGAAGGTAACATGCTTTGCTGTTGGATCCTTGGTGTCTGTTCTTTTGGTCCAGTGGGAAGAAGCAGCATGGAAAGGATGAGCAACAGAGAATGAAAGTTGGTGAGAAGAACTGAGGCCAATTCTCCTAGGGACAGATAACTAAATAGTGTGGGACTTTCTTTATAAAGGAAAGAGGAAAAGTCCTTTGCAAGTGAAACTGATTTTCTAACGCCCAGATTAGTTTGTCAGGTTGCCATAACGACTGTCATGACTGGATGGATAAAGAACAGTAATGTATTTTCTTACCTTCCAGAGATGGGAGGTACAGTTATGGGATGTTGGCAAGATTTCTCTCTTATCGGCCTCTCTTTGGCTTTTAGCTATCTTCTCTTTGTGTCTCCAGATAGTCTTCCCTGCACTCATCTCATCAGAACATGGTCATATTGGATTGAGATTCAACCTAATACTCATTGCAGAGGTAATTTAAATTAATTACCTTTTAAAAAGAACCTATCTCCAGGCTGGGGATTTAGCTCAGTGGTTCTGGCACCTGTCTTGCAAGTGCAAGGACCCCGGTTCGATCCCTCGGTAACCGCATACAAAATTGGGTGTGGAGACTCATGCCCAGCAGCAACCAGTACCACATACCACAATGCCGGGTGTGGTGGTTCACGCCTGTAATCCTAGCACTCGGGAGGCAGAGGCAGGAGGATTGCTGTGATTTGTGTTTGAGGCTGAGCTCAGGGCCATCCTGAACTACAAAGCAAGACCCTGTCTCAAAAAACAAAAAACAAAACCAAGAAAACCCAAAAACAAACAAACAAAAAGAACCTATCTCCAAATAAGATTGAATACAGAAGTCCAAGCACACTAGCGGTAAACCTACAATGTGCATACCAGAACAGGCTGTTTGTGTCATTGAAATCTCCATAATTAGCCCTCGGTGTCCTAGAGATGTAGCTTAGTCTAAAACAATTTCTGGAACTTTGTGAACAGAGGAAACTCTTGTTGATTGATTATTTCTGTTGTGACACACTAACAAAAGGGATAGGCACCTCCCCCAGACCTCCATATTCCTGGAATTGGGGACAGTACATTCTATGTAAGGTGGAGCTTTTTAGGAAAGGTTCTTCCTAATAACCCAAATGTCCCCCAAGACATCACAATGGATTAATAATAATGATGTTTGCATTGCATTTTTATTTTAAAGGGGATAAATGACCTCAGTAGCTTTTAAAAGTAAAATATTGAACAAAGATTCATCTTACATATATTTTACATTTTTGTCAATGACATATTAATCCTCAATGGCTTAATGAGGGATATGAATAGAAAAATTTATTTTGATCAATAAAAGTAGACAGATATGAGCCTGTTTTACTCTCTTCAGGACACCAGCCCTCCTGTTTACAGGTTTTCCTACATTATAAACCTGGAGACTGTGTAAGACTTCTTTTTCCCATATACAGAGTAGCCACTACTCACACTTGTCCTCAACTCATCATTCTACCAGATTTTCATAGGCTTAGATTTGGAAGACAATATTTAAACATTTGTCCAATCTTTTTTTTTTTCCAGTAGTGCAACTATTCACAGGGGTAAACTAGAAGTAGGCCTGGACCACCATGCCTGGCTGACCCTATTCTTAGTGTGCATTTCTATGAAAATTATATTTTATTATATTAAAGGAAAGGCTAACAATGAGGAAGAAATAGAATAAAATAAGTGCCAACTAATGCTGGAAATATCTTCAAATATGTCTCATCTTCCTCTACTTCAAATCATTTAATGCTCAGTTAAATCCAAATTCCTTGGCCCATGACATGAAACCTGTTCAGTATTGCTTTTGAAGAATCAACTTATCTAATATCTATCTACTTTCCTTTTTGTAATTTTTTTTTTTTGAGACATGGTCTTGCTTTTTACTTCAGGCTAGAGCTCATTATGAAGCCAAGTTAAGCCTTGAACTCACAGCTATCCTCCTGCCTCTGCTTTACAAGTGCTGGGATTACAGGCATGAGCCACCATGCCTGGCATTGTGGTATGTGATACTAATTGCCGGTGGCCATGAGTCACTACACTTGGCATTGTTACATGTGGTTACCAGGGACTGAACCTAGGATCTTGCGCTTGCAAGGCAGGTGCTGGAACCACTGAGCTAAATCCTCAGCCTTACTTTTTTAACTTTTATTCTCCAACAAAACAGATTTTTTTTTCCAGTGATACTTATAAATGCTTATCAGTTCTCATGGGGTGAGGAGAGAGAGTTTTGAATTGTAGTGTTTGCCAATTTTTATACTGTAAATACATCACATTGGCCAATTCTAAGTTACTTATACAAAACACAGTGGCTTACACAATTTCTGAAAATTTATCAGTTGGCTCTTGGGAGACAGAGAGCCAGCTTCTGTTGACAAGTGGTTCCCGTTCCCACAATGTGTTATTTGAAGGGTTTAAATATCCTAGTCCCTTGACTGAGAAGAGCGTTCCCTCTGTCTCTGGAGAAACTCTCATTTATCTTTCACAGTAGTAGTTGGTGTCCTTCTCCTCAAATGCTTCCTTCCTTTCCAAGTCGTTCATCACTACCTCCTCCCTGTTTCTCTTCGTCATTCTAAGTGCTTTAGTGTTGATTTGGTAACAGTGTAATATGCTTTTATTTACAAGGTCTGCTTGTCTTTATTCACATTTGCAGTTGAGGAAATTAATCAGTAGAGCTGACCAACATGGAAAAACATTGTATTACATGTTAAAAATGTACAAAAATGAATAGATTGCTCTGAAGCCTTTATTTGTTTTGGGGGGGGGACACTGAAACGTTATATATACTTTATGGACCTACGTTTTCTTATCTGCAAAGTGGAGATAATAAAATGTAAACTCATAAGTTTGTTGTGAGAAATTGTGAAATATAGCACAGTTAGCAATCAGTCAGGGAGTAGCAGTAGTAGTCATCAGTAAAACACAGTGGAAGGACCACTGTTAGTTCTGATAGTTCTTTGGATAAAGAACAAGGTACGTCCACCTTCCATATATGTTTTGGTTGAATTAAATAATTGCACTATTTCAGGTGAAATAGAGTATGCAGTCTTAAAATGTTTTATCTTCTAATATTCTGCCAAGATGCTCCTAAGTTTTTAAAAAATATTTTCCACTTTAAAGCTTAAAGTTCACTTCAAGTTATCTTTTTCATAGCAGGGACTTTGTAAGACTGGTTATGTGCATTTAATCTGTGCCTTCCTATTTTCTGCTATTGTTCTTTCAGCCTTTGCATGCATGACTCCTTTCCCCTGACTGTTCAACCTTGCGTTATGCCGAAGGACTGTGAGACCTCTGAGTGGTCATCCTGGAGCCCCTGCTCCAAGACTTGCCATTCTGGAAGCCTCTTGCCTGGATTTAGAAGCAGGAGCCGGAATATAAAACACTTTGCCATTGGTGGTGGGAAGGAGTGCCCAGAGCTTCTTGAGAAGGAGGCCTGCGTTGTTGAAGGAGGACTTCTACAGCCATGTCCCAGGTATTGTGCATTCTTTGGTGTCAATATTTTAATAGATAACCTCATTTGAGCAGGTGACTGAGATGTTAACAGTAATAAAT